>LOJH01038493.1:0-10154 GCA_001685095.1 Ellobius talpinus | reverse complement strand
CTCGAACTCACAGAGATCTGCCTGCCTCTGCCTTCCGAGTGCTGGGATTAAAAGTGTGCGCCACTACTGCCCAGCTTTTTTCTTCTTTTTAATACTTGGAGGTAGAGGTTGAACCTAGGGTTTTATGTGTTGGGTAAACACCATACCTTTAAGTTATATCCTCAGCCCTTCATATTTTTTCTCTTTTTTGTATATTGAAATGCACATGCATATGAGCCACTGCAGGAATGTAGGAGTTGGTTCTCTCCTTCCACCATGTGTAGCCAGGGATCAAGCTCAGATCATCACGCTTGGTAGCAGGCTCCTTTACTCACTGAGTCATATCACTGGCCATAGGATGTTTTAAAAATACACTTATTTGCTTATTTATTGTATGTGCATACATGTGCACAGGCTACACAGCATGAATGTGGAGGTTAGAGAACTACTTGTAGGAGTAGGTTCTCTATTAGCATTTCCCTGAGATGGTACTCAGGTCATCAGGCTGTACCACCTGAGTAAGCTGCTTTCTCTCTTTAATGTGAGATACCTAAAGTTCATGGGCCGGGGGTATATCTCAATGATAGAGCACTTACATCCCATGTGTGAAGCCCTGGGCTCTTGTCTGCAAATGGGGGGGATCTAGCTGAATCATTGAAGCAAATAAGGTCAGATAGAAAAAGTATCTTTTGTCCTTGATTATTATTTTTGAATTTAGTTAATACTGCATCATGAACTTACAGGAAATCTGTATCATAAACTCAGGAGCTTCCAAAAGATTGTGTTAGTTATATAATTCTTGGGGAGAATGAAAATGCTAACTGCATGATTTGTGATTTCATGTTAAAATGCAGCTTTGAAGATTTGGGATTTTATTTCCCAATAGAGACTTTTCCTAGAATTCTCACTGGATCCAATCTCTAAAGACCAGGGAAGCTGTTTTCCATGACATCACTCTTGGACTACTTCTTGCAGTAAGGAATAAGTAAAGGAGCATTAAAGATGAAAAATAGCATTGAAATGGTTGAGGGTTTTTTTCTCAGTTTTCTTATAATATAGGGTGACTAGATACTAAACATACCTGTAAACTGAAGTAATTTGGGTATTAGGTGCCAGTCTTGAGGCTGGAGGACCAGATCTTTCTAAATTTGCAATTTAGTACTGAGTTAAAAGAATATTTTGATGATGAGAGTTTCAGTATTAAACAAATACACAGTCCTTTCTCCCACATTCAGCTTGTGTTCTTTCCCAGATTGAGTGGTTGTATATATTTGAGGATAAAAGGAATGCCTATTAGAGCTCAAAAAAAATTCCTGATTTCTAAATTTTCTTTTACCATCAGTGTACTGAGAAATGGCTGATTTGAGATTTTTGAATTAAAAATTATTGGCTAGATTATAGAAATTGTGTGAGATTTTATGATTTGGAAATCTTTTTTAAAAATGCTAAGCTTTTCATTTTCCTTTCTTTCATAAGTGTCATTTTTTTAGAACAATTTGATAGTGAAGGCAGTATGGAATCATTTACATTTTTCATTAACCTTTCAAGAGTCTAGCTTTTATACTGAACAGCTCACAGTTTTTTAGTTTTCAGGCAGCTTTGGGAGGAATATGAAAACAATAAATGACTACTTATGTCTTAAACATGGAGGTTAGTTGATTTTGAAACATCTTCTATTGTCTAGAATTTTGCCTTCAGATCACAATGGTAGCCTTCTAACTAAAAGGGAAGCATTTAGTTTCTATGCCTTTAATTTCCTTGCAATGTTACCCCCACCAGACTTCTTTCTTTACTGGTCACTAGAGAGTTTGAACTATTAGAAATTTTTGTGATATAAATAGCTTTAATAGTCTTCAAAGGCAGGCGTGTGTGTGTGTGTTTTGTGTGGTCACTTATCTCTTTATCGTCCCTTAATTGATACTTGAGATGTCTGGAGCCTCTATATCTCTTAAAATTTATTTGGATTCTAAACAACTTTGGTTTATCTGTATTGATTTATGTAGAAATGATACCATGGAATTTAAAAATATTTGTAATTCTTTTGAAAAGTAGCCCTCTTAAAGTTATATAAATTATGGTTTTTAATGAAAAATGTGTATCCTCTAGAAAATTAAGATCTTGAAGTCAGGTGTAGTGGTTCATGCCAATAATCCCAGCACTTGGGAGATTGAAAAAGAATTGCTGAGTTCAAAGTCAGCCTGGACTAGGTTGAATCCCTGTCTCAAAAAAACACAAAACAAAGATCCTTGATAATTGGATTATTGCTGACCATATTTTTCCAAATCTTTCTATAACATTTGGTTTTATAAAAAGCATGACAAGTGTTTACTTTCTGTGCATTCTTCTTAAACAAAACCTCTGAAAATCATAAAGGAAAGGTGAAAGAGATAAAAATTCTTGGGCATTGAATTTAAGAAATTCATGTGTGGTGCTAGATTAAGTGTGTTACCTCTGAGCTGCATGTCCTAATCCTTAGAACTATTTTTTGTTAGCCCCAAAGCTTTTGAAATATTTTGAGAATAATTTCGACCTTGACAAGTTCTTTCAGGTGACTGTGACCCCAGTTCTCTCTAGACCACCATATCATATGCCCAAAGACATGAATCAGTCTGTGTCTGTCTCTCTCCCATCTCCCCCCGCTGGTGTGTATGTGTGTGCATATGTATGTGTATGTACTGGGAATTGAATCCTGAATCCAGGGCCCTCAGTCACCGAGGTATGAACTACATCTTTAGCCTCTTGTAGCCTCTGCAGTGCCAAGTTGATACAACAAGATACACTATACAGTATATTCTTCCTAGTAGTATAAGCATGCCTTGTAAATTAGTCTAATTTAGGTTCATTCCTCTTTTGGGAAAAAAATCTATTTTAAATTCTGAAGGCTAAGTATAGAATATGTACACATTGGGTTTATAAGCCATAATTTGCCCTGATCTGAAGATCCATTATGAGAGGTCAGGATATAGAGTTTCTGAACATTTAACATTTTATGTGTTAGTAATATTTTTTCTCAAAAGTCCCTTACTGGATATTTTCCCAGTCCTCATTGATCATAGAATTAAATATTTGGGTTTTGTGCTATACATCTTAAAATTATTACTTTCTTTCTAAAATTGGTGTAATTATATAGAGAATTTTTATATAAGGTTTGTATATTTCCTTTTTTAAAGTCTTGCTTTTCTTAGTTATTTGATTTACTTAAATGTGTGATTTTGTTTTATAGTTCTCTTTTTTTGTTTGAGTTTAAACCTTGCCATTCTGTGCTTTTTTTTTCTTTGTAGTGTCTAGGGTATGGATTGTGAACAAGTTGGTTTTATTTCACGTGTTCATTTGTAAGTTTGGTTATTTGATGCCTTAAATGTTGATACTATAAAACCTTGCTGTTTAGTAGAATATGCTAGATACTAATGCATTTTAAAATTTTGTTAGCCATAGTTTTTTTATCACAAGAAAAACAGGTAAAATTGTTTTTAATATATTTTATTCAATATAATAAGTATATCTAAGGTAAATAGCAAAGTCAATATAAAAAGATTCTCTTAAATTATTTTTTATGTCCGCTCTTTCCTTCTATCATTGTTATATACCCTAATCGTTTTAACACTTAATTAGATGTGTGACCTCGAATAAAGTCTGTTCATCCATAAACCTTAGTGTTTTCATCTATCAAGTAAGTTGCAGTTGGTCTGGGTTCTGAGAAGGTGGGCTGTGGTTCAAAATGCTGTTGGTAGGGAGAAGAGAAGGTTTCTATGAGGTTAGCAGGATTAGATTTATTATTCAACTCCTAAATAAAAGTGTCAAGTTTACTATTGGGCTTGAGTAGGCACCAAGGAAAAAAGGTGCAGTACTAATAGTGTACTTTAGGTCTGTGCACTATGGTAAGTGCATTAAAACATTTAATTCTCAGAACATCCAATATTGTAGATTCTATTACTATTAGTATCCTCATTTTACAGATGAGGACATTAGGCCACGGAGAAGCTAAATAGTTTGCTCTAAGTCACAGAGCTAGTAGAAGAATAATCACAGTTTGATCTCTTGAGTGTGAGCTCTAGACTTTGACTCATGCTTTTATTGAGAGACTGTATGGTGTTATCAGTTCATCATGGAGTATTTTATAGTTTTCTGCTTCCATACGTGCTTTCCATAAAAGTGTAAGTTACTGATCCTGGTCTAATGCTGTTAGTCTTATTTGAAAAGTTCATTGAGTTTCCTAGGTGGAAAAAAATTAATGCATATGTCCCAGCTGTCAGAAATTACTTTAGAAGTTAATTTAGATCAGATAGACTTGATAAAAGTATTGGTGGAACTTTAAAAGTAGCTAAAGTTTATTTATTCCTTTATTTTGTTTTTCAAGATCTGGCTTCTCTGTGTAGCCCTGGTTGTCCAAGAACTTGCTTTGTACACCAGGCTGGCCTCGAACTCAGAGCTCACCTCTGTCTCTAAGTGCTGAAATTAAAGGTGTGAGCCACCCCTGCCCAGCTTTAGTTTGTTGGGTTTTGGTTTTTGGTTTTTCGAGACAGAGTCTCTCTGTAACAACTCTAGCTCTCCTGGAATTCTCTACATAGACCAGGCTGGCCTCAAACTCATAGAAATCCACCTGCCTCTGCCTCCCGAGTGCTGGAATTAAAGGCATGCGCCACCACTGCCTGGCTTAGCTTTAGTTTTAATATGTACACAAGAGCATTGCATATCTATACAATCATATAAAAAGCAGAAAAACAAATGGGAGTATTATGCCTCAAAAGTTCAGATATTGTCTAATGCTTTCATTTTTTACAGAGACAGAATGATAAGAAATCTTAAGTAACTAACAGGTATTTCTGTGCTAAGACTTACTTAGGACCCTTGGCTTTAAGTAGAAATCAGCCCAGGTAATAAAAAGTAAAACTTTATTTCAAGAACATAAAGATTCCTTTCAGATCTGGGGACTGGGAAAGCACTCTTTGTACTCTTGTCTAGGCCTTCTTTCTTAGTTGACTGCTTTTCAGTGATAATTAGGCCACAAGTGGATGCCTACGGCTGCTCTTTAACATGTTTTAATTCTAGTCATACATAGTCAATGTACACTCCTTTTTCCCTTTCTCCTGTCCCTTGCCTTTCCAGATTTCTTGACAAAGTGGTATTCATCTTGGTTCATATTTCCCAGGTGGGTCTGACCATGTGGGATTGGGGCTAGAACCAAAGTGAAGTTTACCTGCTAGGAATTCTAGACAGGCTTGGCAAGAAGGTACCCAGTACCCCAGCACTCAAGAGAGGTAACCTGCTTATGTCTCTAGTGTTTTTTTTTTCTTTTTTACCAGGAAGTTTCCTATTGCTTCATTGCCATATGATATTTCTGCCATAGTTAGCTGTTTTGATTACTTTCTTTAAAGAATTATTTATTTATTATGTATGCAGTGTTCTGCCTGCACATATGCCTGCAGGTAAGAAGAGGGTACCAGATTTCATTACAGATGATTGTGAGCCATCATATGGTTGCTGGGAATTGAACTCAGGTCCTCTGGAAGAGCATACAGTACTCTTAACTGCTGAGCCATCTCTACAGTCTCCTTGATTCCTTTTTTTGCAGTCCTTCTGCCTCAACTTTCCAAGTAGCTAGGATTATAGGCAAAATCCACACGTGGGTCTGGATTACTTTTTAATATCTCTTCAAAGAGGACAATAAACTTGAGACAGGCCTGAAGTGCATAGCCTGACCACAAAACAAAAAATGCCCCCCAAAGAAAGTGTAATGCCTCTTTTATTTTTGGTGCATAGGGATTGAACCCAGGAAAGGGATTGAATCTGGGGCCTTGCACATACTGAGTTGTATTGCAGTCCACATATCTACTTTAAAGTTTTTCATTTAGAGCCAGGCAGTGGTGACGCATGCCTTTAATCCCAGCACTTGGGAGGCAGAGGCAGGTAGATCTCTGTGAACTTGAGGCTAGCCTGGTCTCAGAGCAAGTTCTAGGACTGGCTTCATAGCTACTGAGAAATACTGTCTCAAAAAACTAAAGCAAACAAACAAAAAAATTTTCTTTTAGAGGCTGGAGAGGTGGTTCAGTAGTTAAAAGCACTTGTTGTTCTTGCAGAAAGTGAGTTTGATTCCTAAAACCCACATGGTGGCCCACAAACATTTGTAACTCCAATTCCACCCATCTAGTGCCTTCTTCTGAATGATGCACATACATACATTTGTGCAGGCACAACACTCGTACACACAAAATAAATGAACCTTGAAAAATGTCTTTTTCCATTTAAATAATGTTTTTTTCATAAAGGTGAACATTTTTGAAACCTTTTTATGTAGTAGTAACTATTGCATACACTGGATCATTTTTTCCTTCCTTAATTTTTAAGCAGTGTTGAAGATTGATATTAGGACTTTGTGCATGGTAGGCAAGCACTGAACTCTAGCCCTTAAAGATGATCTCTCTAATAGGAAGTAAAATATATAATAATTTAGGCAATGTCTTAATAACAGAAACAGTCTAGCCATAGTATATGAATGGTAATGTTTAGGCTTCTGTTGTTAAATTCTCATTGAATGTGACTGGTGTATATTGATGAAAGTGATATTTGGTAACCATAACCCTGAGAAAGTAAGGAAAGACCAGAATTTTTATCCAGCTTAATTTGTTATTGTGTTTTACTTGAAAATTAGTGTGGTGGTAGCCTTCTACTAATCAGTGATTGTCCAGACACTGTATTATTTGAGGTTACTTTTGTTTCTAGTATTTTATTTTTGTACATACACCTTCTATTACTTGAAACTTCTGAGCTAATAAACTTTTTTAAATGATTGAGACAAGCTTAGTAGGGTTGCACACACCATTGAGCCCAGTACTTGGGAGGCAGAGGCAGGCAGGTCTCTGAGTTTGAGGCCAGTCTGGTCTACAGAGTGAGTTCTAGGACAACCAGAGCAATACAGAGAAAACCTGTCTCAAAACAACAACAACAACAAATACATTCAGATAAGACAAAATTGATGGATTATAATAGTAAGTAGCCTAGGTTTGCCTTGAACCTTCTGTGTAATTAGACAAAGCTCAAACTCAATCATCTTGCCTCAGCCCTCTGAACGCTAGAATTATAAGTGTGCACTTTACCTGCTTACTTTAATCTTTAATATGCAAATTAAAAGTTCTGATATTACATTGTCTAGAATACCCCCCTACACACTTAAAAGATAGCCTTCTGGGGCTGGAGAGATGACTACTGAGAACAGTGCTTGCTCTTCCAAAGGTCCTGAGTTCAATTCCCAGCAACATGGTGGCTCACAACCATCTGTAATGAGAGCTGGTGCCCTCTTCAGGCCTGCAGGAATACATGCAGGCCGAACACTGTACAAATAATAAACATTTCATTAAAAAAAGGATAGCCTTCTGTTGTCCTATGTTTTCAAACAAAACTTCACATTAAAAAAGCTATTTTTAGCCAGGCATGGTGCATGCCTTTAATCCCAGCTTTTGGGAGGCAGAGGCAGGAGGCTCTCTGTGACTTTGATGCCAGCCTGGTCTATGTAGCAAGCTTCAGGACAACTGAGGCTACAAAGAGACCCTGTCTCAAAACGTTTTTGTAAAATTTTTGTTTTTGTTTTTGCTTTTTGAGACAGGGTTTCTCTGTAGCTTTGGAGCCTACTGGAGCTAGCTCTTGTGGACCAGGCTGGTCTCAAACTCACAGAGATCTGCCTGCCTCTGCCTCCCAAGAGCTGGGATTAAAGGTGTGTGCTACCACTGCCCAGCTAAATATTTTTAAAGATTATTTTTGCCTGTTTTTAATTTTTGGACAAGGTCTTACTGCGTAGCCATGTTCAACCAGGAGGCAGAGGCAGGTTCAAGACTAGCCTGGTTTACATAATGAGTTCCAGGCCAGCTAGGTCTGTATAATAAGACCCTGCCTAAAAACAAAAATCTGGTTAAATTTGTGTATTTTTTAATTAATGTCATACTAAATATTTTGATCTTAATTTCATTTAGTGCATACTTTTGCTACCTTTGATTAGTGAATATTTAATGTGGTAGAATCAATAGGCCTTAAAGAGTTGAGCATAGTAGTCCATGCCTATAACCATAGCTCTTTGGGGAGGCTGAAACGAGAATTGCTGTGAACTTAAGGCTAACTTGGAGTACATAATGAGGTTTCAGGCCAGTCTGGGCTATAAAGTACGACCTTGAAAAAAAGAAGATGTGGGAGGTAGGGGGCAACTGCAATATGTCTTTTGATAAGATGGAAGATACAAAAGAAAAAAAACGGAGTAGGGGAGGATAGGATTAGGATTCTGTTTTAGATATATTAATTTTGAAGTCAAAATGATACCATCCCAAATAGAGTGTACAGAAGTGTCTGCTATGCAATTGGTTTATTTATTACATGACAGAGTGGAGGAAGGATTGAGATACAGAAAGATTGTCAAGATATTGGTGAAAGTAGACCTTAAAAATCATAGGTTTAAGTGAGATTGTTTCGAAAGATACAGTGTTTAGATGAGAGAAATGGGGCAAGAGCTGATTTGCGGATGACACCAATGCTCAAGGGGTTACTTTGAGAAAAATGACCCCATGAATGAGAATGAAGAATGAGTAGCATAGGAAACGATTCAGAGTAATGTGCTACTGACAGCCATGAGCCAGTGGCTTAAGTCGTGCTGCAGAAGGGTTTAGGAAAACAGAGACCAGGCAATTAGAGACTTTAAAGATTTTGTTAAAAGGTTTTTGTAAAAGCAGTAATACCTTTTGATCATAGTGGTATTGCAAAATAGATTAGCAGTTAGTGGAACTGCCTGACACACCACCATGCCAAGAAAACCATTTAATATTTTTGATATATTATTCTTTCAGACTTTTTTTTTTGATTTTCGAGACAGGGTTTCTCTGTAGTTTTTGGTGCCTGTCCTGGAACTAGGTCTTGTAGACCAGACTGGCCTAGAACTCACAGAGAACCGCCTGCCTCTCCCTCCTGAATGCTGGGATTAAAGGCGTGTGCCACCACTGCCTGGCTCAGACTTTTTTTTTCTTAAGAGTCAGGATCTGGTGTAACCCAGGCTAGTTTTGAACTTGGTTTGTAGCCAAGGATGACTTTGAACTACTGACCCTCCTCCTTTTGCTTCCGCTGAAATTACAGGTATATGTCACCATACGTAGCTCAGACTTTTTTCTTATTCACATTCTTTTGTTCCATTAGCTCAGGCTGAGTTCAATACTGATTAAGCAGGTTAAAAAGTCAAGAAGCTAAAACAACATATTGAAGCAGTAGGAAATCTAATGATCATCTCATGAAAGTGGAGGATTGGTGCCTTAGTGTGTCTTGAGCACTGCCTTTTCCTCCTTAACCATATCCAGCGTACAGAGAGGTTTCCTGATTGGCGCATACATCCATATCTAATGTAGTGCCTGGCAAACTGGTGTTTTTCCTTTCAGTAAATAAAAGGGAAACTATGGTAATAGAACAGTGAGACTGGCAGGTGTTGTCTCTAGAAGATAGTGCAGGTGACAGGAGTCACATATGTTGCCAATTGCTCCATTGGAAGGGATCTTGTTCAAAACACCCAAGCAGACGAAAATAGAATTGAGATTGGGTCCCAGCATTGTCACTTGGCAGTGTTTCAGAGCCTCAGATGTTGGCTGCTACATCTTTGAATATGTTCTTCAAGCCTGATGTGTAGGTAATGTTTCAGCAGATAGCTCAAACATATAGCTTCAAATCATGAGGAATTCTAGACTGTTTTCAAAGTGGCTATATTGTGGGGGAATATGGTGTATATCTGTAATTCTCCAGAATACAGAGACGGGGTTACTCTGTGTGACAGTCCTGGCTGTCCTGGAACTCCTTTGTAGACCTGACTGGCCTCAAACTCACAGAGACCCATCTGCCTCTGCGTCCTGAGTCCTGGCACAAAAGGTGTGCGATACCATGCCTGGCTTCATTTCTTAACTATGTGGAGAAGGATTTGGGAGTCTGAGACAGGAAGATGCTATGAGTTCAAGGCCAGCCTGGACTGTAGAGTGAGACTCTTGAAACCCTGTCTCAAAATCACCCCTCCTCCAATGGATATAATATTCCAGAGGTTTGTTCATATCAGTTATGTTTAGTTTGGTAACATTGTGATTGTGTATAAATACTCACCAGTAGGGAATGGCAGTGGTGGCTCACACCTTTAATCCCAGCACTTGGGAGGCAGAGGCAGGTGG
>LOJH01038492.1:0-15040 GCA_001685095.1 Ellobius talpinus | reverse complement strand
CACACTAGTAATAATAGTGAGTAATAGAGTGAATACTTGTGAGCTATTATTTATAGGCACTTTATATTGGTTTAGATTCTTGTATATTATACAAACTGAAATTATATTGAATATGTTCCTATTTTGTCCACCATATTTGAATACCTAGGCAAAGTTATATTGTCATATTGTACACATGCATGCTTCTACCTCTGCTTAAAACTTTTCTTGTATATTGATACAATTTTAGGATATATTTATCATATTGCTATGTACATTTCTACCTCTGATCAAGATACTCATACATTGTTTACTTGTCAAGGTCATTGTCATCATTTGTTGCAGAGTTGTTTAAAGATTGTTTAATATTCTAATATAAAGTCTTAGTCTTTAAGTTATATAGGTGTTAAGAATTATAAATCAATAGTCATTCATGTTTGTCATACTTATAGTCAGACTAATTAGGTTCTTTAGATACATAGAGATTGTATTCTGCATAGATACATAATCTTCAACCACTTCAAAGAGCTGTAGAATATGGCATTCAAATAACTTAGGGATCTGTTGAAGTGTGAGGCGTTTGTTCTTGACAGTACCGATCCATTCCCGAGAGAATGTTGAGCACCAAATACTCTCCACCTGGAGCTTGTTTTCTTAATAGCAAAACTGGCCTTTGGGAAAGGAACTGCTCATGCCTGAACCACTGACAAGGTACATGGTATCTGAAAATGGATAAGTAGACTGTCAAATCTTGCCAAGATAGTGTAAGACAGTTTTGAAAAATTTCCTACACCTGGAAATGGTCTGTCAGTTACACTAGGCCTAAGCCAAAATTGGTTGCTTCAAAGCTGCAAATGAAATTTTGGATGATTGCCCAGGTAGCCAGTTGTATCTGTCATTTGTTGCACATTTTGAAATTTGTTTAATTGCACTTCTTGCTTACTCAAGTAATATTATTTCTCTACTCAGATCTTGATGTGGTTGAAGATTAGATAGTTGTAGTTACTTTCCTCTCATGGCTTGGCCATGTTATTTATTATGCAAACTTAAACTCATTAGGATAGGATAATTATTGAATATATTTGTTCTTATTGTATATAATTTTGTATTAGGCTTAGAACTCTCTTATTGAAACAAAAGGGGGAGGTGATGTAGGAAATCATACAGCCAATAATACCCTTTAAGTTAACTGCCCACTGGGGCATGGCCTCTTATCCTACTTATGCAGATGTAAAGCATGCGATCAGCCTCTGTTCTGGCTGTGGGATTTGGTTTCTCTTCTCCATTCCAGCAGAGGATTCTGATTCTTGAGTCTACCCCTAAGTAAATAACCATCTGCTATTCTCAATTCTGAGCTAGTGTAAGATTTCTTTTAAGCATCCTTCTTCATAAAACAATATTAATTGTTGAAATTGTATTTAATTTAAACCGTCTACATACCAACAAATTGTCTTATGTGGCTGGCTGTCCTTTTTAAAGAGTTTTTTATCTGTATATAAGTGAATGTACTTGAACACATGTGTGGAGAGGTACTCAAGCCTGTGTACATGTATGGAGACCAATGGAATATTTTGGGTGCCCCAGTTATTACTTTCGAGTTACCCTTGAAGTGGGGTCTGTACTTGAATCTGAGGTTTGCATTTTATTCAATAAGCCCCAAACTAGCAAAACCCTGATATTCTCCTGTTTCCATCCCTCTAAGGTCTAGGGTTACAGTAGTTTGGATGATACATGCAAGTTACAGGGGTGTTGGGAGTCAAGCTCTAATATTCACCATTAATCAACAAATATTGTTAACTGATGATCCCTGTCTATAGTAACACACTAAACTTTCTTTGTGTTTATTCCCATAGACATTTTGGTATGTTTTCTTACCTTAGTGGTCTTTGTAGTGGTTCAGGAGACATGAAAATGCTGATGTGTCTTCAGTATACCAGTTCCCGGCCCCTGAATATTTATTCATTAAAAGAATTCCTTAAACAAATGATAGTTCAAATTTTTTTTGTCAGATTATATTCTTGCCAAACCAAGAAATCCTCAAGGAAGACTTTACTAGATATCACTATAAATATAGCTTACTTTTGAAAATAGTGAAGATGAATTGGTGAATCTCATTAAGTTAAATTATTAATAGAAATTTGGAATGAGCTTTTGAAGTAACTGTTCAAATGCCTTTTTTCAGATTATTAAATTTTAACTAGCACATAAGCAGTATTTTCTGTTTTCAAACAATAATAACAATAAAACTAGTAATTTAAACTAATTATATATATATCATGCAATGAGAAATACATCATTTCCTTTTATACACTTCAGTGCTTTGCTTTTCTGTTAGTCATAATGCGATTCCAAAACCGTTTTATTTTTAACACATGAAATGTTTGATTATAATTAATTTCTTTCTATAACAGGCTACCCAATTATGTGTTTCCAATATATTAATTATTGTTATGATGAGGTCTGCAATTAAAGTAAAATACATTCCTTCCCTATTGGATAAGTTAAATCAGTTGACAAATGTCCAATGTAGCTTACTATTCCTCAGCTTAGAAATAAATTACAAATGTAATAATTATTTAACTTCATTCAAGATATTAAAAATATTCTTTACAATGTGAATAATACTTTAACATGTTTGCCTTTTTGTTTTGTTTTTGGGAGGCCTGGTTTCTCTGTGTATCCTTACCTTCCAGGAACTTATTCTGTAAACCAGACTGAGTCTGGTCCAGTCCCAGAGATCTACCTGCCTCTATCTCCAAGTGCTGGAATAAAAGGCGTGCACCACTACTGCCCAACTTAACATGTTTGTCTTGTTTGGGATGTATTTGCCACTGTGCACATATTGAAAGGGACATATGTTTACATAACCATATTTTTTATTTTTAGCTTAGATCCTTGCAAATAATGTATTCTCCATACATTTGTTTTTAAAAAGAAACTATTCTTTTAACAACTGGTTTGTGCTTCACATACTTTATGTTTTTGATCCACATAGAATATA
The DNA here is from genome assembly GCA_001685095.1 of Ellobius talpinus. Classification (NCBI taxonomy): domain Eukaryota; kingdom Metazoa; phylum Chordata; class Mammalia; order Rodentia; family Cricetidae; genus Ellobius; species Ellobius talpinus. The sequence goes on along the minus strand of LOJH01038492.1, from coordinate 12,060 downwards.
TTTCAGTGCCAGTAATTAAGCTAGATACTGCCTTTCTCTTTAAACATTAAAACTTGAGTCATTTCTAACCCCACAGTGGAAGTTAAACTTTAGACATTATATCCTCCTCCATTCCTGACTCTGGTTTATGTTTCTGTTTTTTTCCTAACTTTGATTTGCCATTCTTTATCTTCAGATGTGCACAGTGCTCCATACTCTGTGGAAGTATAATGAATAAACAGCCCATCATACTCAGGTTTTTGTTCAGGCTATTCTTCTTACTGTCTAGATGAATAGCAGCATGTATTCTTCAGCCTTAAAATATCCAGTAATAGTTATAATTAAAGTGCTTTGAATTTATAGGCTAATTTGGAGAGATGAAATTTTTACTACATTGACTGTTTCAACCATCAACAATACTGCTTCTATTCCAAGCTTTTTAATTCCTAATATAGAGCTGCATAGATCTCATATATTTAGTTACTTTAATTTTTTTCTCATGTTATTTCTTTTCATGGTGTTTTGAATCTTAATTATTGAAATGTTAAACACTCCTATTCTGATCCATAATTAGAAGCCTTCAAAATTAGTGAAATTTAGTAAGGATTTTGAGTGACATAATTATATTTTAAAAGCTAATTATAACTTTCACCTTATTGCTAAGATAACATAATAACAATGTACTTAAATCTCAATATTCATTCTAAATCTCAAAATATTTTCAAGTGGAATTATAACTTTGAAAACTGAAGTTAAAGTTTTATGAATTTTTTATGAGTTCTTATTTTTATGGGAATGAATACTGCCAACTAGATGAACTATTCTTACCTTAATCTTTAGTTTTTCCATTCATATGTATGGTTTCCTCTTATGCTGTTTTTATTTCTTTTATGTAATTTTTGGAAGAAGCACCTAATTTAAGATTTTATAAGCAAAGGAATGTATGTGATAAATGTGTCATACCTTTATGACAACTTAGTCACTTTACAGATTTTACTGATGCCAGCACACATTTTATGAAAATGATCAGCCTATACAATAATAGTGTGTTAATTTACCAATGCTCTAACAAACACATACTTGCAAAACTGATGCTAGTTTTCCTTTTTAATATGCAAGGTGATTGCTGCTCTAGAGTGTCTCCAAACTCTTGTTCTTCCACAAAGTGCAGTTGTTTTAATTTCTGGTCTTTGGCTGCACATTTTTGTAATAAATTATGATAAACATATTCTTTGGTTAAATAAAGAAAAAAGTTTTAAATAAAAAGTTTTAAAAAGAAGAAATATATATATGTATATATACATATTTGCATTCCTCAAGAACCAATAAATTTGCTTTCACTAGGTCCTTCATATGAAATGTGATTTGAAAATCTAAATCATGAATGTTCTCCACTACAGCAAAAGGTGGAATATAAAGCTCTTTTTCCAGAGTTATGATAATTATGATATAAGGAGAGCAGTCTTAATAAGATAAAATGAAGTGGATTCAGTTAGAAAATAAGAGGAATGATGAATGAAACATCACTTGCATGAATATTAGAGATTTTAGAGAAGGACAAAGGTCACACAGCTCAAGAAGTTTCTAGAAAGTGAATTTTTCCTTTGAGTCTTCTGAAGCCTAGGAAAGCTCACATTAGAATTCCAGCTCCCCAAATTGGAAAATAGAATGGAATGGCTTACATTGTTTTAAGTCACATAGATTAAAGATTGCTGTTAGCAACTATTGGAGTATGATAGGAAAATACAATCTCTGAACAGAAAATAGAGACACTAACTTTAATGAGATCAGAATTAACAAGTTCACATTCTGAATCCCCTGTGTTTACTATGGCCAACTCACTTCAATATATTCTTCTGCCTTCACTACTAAACTCACCCTTCTTAAGATGCCTAGAGGACACTACTCTTGTGTCATATGCTTTTATACCCCAGAGGATATACTCTTTTACTTCTCTCAGTTCCCTTGAATTTTGAGAGTCTTGTCAGATTATTGTAACCAACTTCCTCCAAATTCAAGAATTATCCAGGACCTACACATACTAGTAAAAGTGTACAAGGAATTTCACTAAGATATATGCCAGGCAAGTACAATAAATTACATTTATACTAGTTCTTTAAACATTGAATATCACTGAAGAAAATTTCAAGATACGATTCCTTCATTTTCATTTTCTCTATAAATATTTTGCCTGAATGTCTCTCTGTGTCACACATGTGTACTCCACCTACCAAGTCTGAAGAAGGACATTGTACCACCTGGTAGTGGAATTATTGACAGCTGTGAGCAACCAGCCGTGTGGGTACTGGAAATAGAACCAAGGTCCTATGGAAGAGCAGGCAATGTTCTTATCTGCTAAGCATTCTCTCAAAACATTCAGTAAATTACTTTAAATATACCTGAAGATTGTGGAAAAGTTAATTTGATTTGGTTTAAGCCACACTATTATATTTTTGGTAACTATATTGCTACTCTATTGGGATTGTTTTTTAATGTGTGATCAAATGATATGTAAAAATACAAAACTTTTAAATATATTTCCCCACTTAAGTAAATGGCATCTATTGAAAAGGAAATTTGTATCATGGTCACTTAAGATTCTACTATATTGTCTTAATCATGAAGAGCAGAATGCTCAATGCTTGTGGTACTATTTGCCTTGTTCTGGGTTCTGATTATTATCATTAATATAGGAGTTATTTAAATTTTATTTGTTAGAAAGTTTTCGTCGAAATATTTGTTTTTGGGTTTGGTTTTTGAAGGCAAGATTTTCGGTGTAACAGTCCTGGCTATCGTGGAACTCACTATAATGATCAGGTTGGCCTCAAACTCATTGCCAACCTTTGCCTCTAAAATGCTGGTATTAAACATGCATGCCACCACTGCCCAGATTAAAATGTTTGTCTTATATGAATGTATTTATTATTTTTCTTTACATTTTTCTATCTAAACAGTTTGCATAAACACTGTTATTTTTCACAATGCTAATTATTTATGGAAGAAAATCGATGAATATATCTTATAAAGTTTTTCAGGAAAAAAGTATAAAATCCTCCTATATTTAATCCTCCCTAAAGCTGGGATAAAAGGCATTCACTGTCTCATTTCTACAGTAACTAGTGTGACTGCTGGCATTAAAGCTATGTGTTACCACTTCCTGGCTGTAAAGTCAACCAGTGTGGTTGTTTTACTTTCCTGATCCCCAGATGAGCTTTATTTACTTTAAAAAAATTGAAATGCCACTATACTTTCTCTTTTTTACTAAAATAAAAAGGCTATAGCTAATATAAGAAAAATTATATGCAATAAATACAATATATATATATATACTATATACAGGCAATAAATACATCAACAATGCCTAGTCTCATTGCATATGACAAATTCAGAGAAAATATTCCATCTTTACTCTATGTTGGTGAGTCCAAAGACTTATACCTAATTTACTTTCCATCACAACTTGCTTTCTGCATCTAGTAAACTACATCTATAACTCTTTCAACGTCAACTCCTTCAGAGACCCAAAAAGGGAATAATATTATCTGAGTAAGAAGGAATTGCAAGCAAGAGACTCCCAAAAAGATGTGAATAATGACAAAAAGATGGCTTCATGGACAGTCAACCAAAGTTCCTCTGAAACAATGGGGCATCCATCTTTGGCATAAATGCCTTGCATATCTGACAGACTTTTCTGTGAAGCAGGATATTTTGTGTCCTGTTGTGTAATTAGGGCAGCATATTGTCAGCAGTAGAGGCTAGGGCATTTTCCTGCCCAGTGCCTTACTTTTGCCATGAAGAGAGCAAACTCAATGTGGAGTTTCTTTGATGCCCATTATCTTCTCTGAAGTAGATTGGTGCTGTCAGGAGCAGACTTGTCCCATCGTAAAAAGAACCTAGGTTATTAAAACATCTTAAATGTCATATTCTATAGATTTCTGAAGTGTTTGAAGATGATTTATCTAAAATATATCTTTGTTTGACCTTGAAAACATACCTTATGTGACTATAAGTTTTATTATATTGGTTGATTAAGTACTAACCTATATTTCCTTATTATCCTAAACAGTTGGCAGTAATAATTTTCAAGGACTACAAATTTGCATTATATTGTTAAATGAGTTATATAGATACAATACCTTGAACAAGAGTAAATATACATATACAGTATATTTTAACAAAATTAATTTCAAATTTGTATCAATTTATAAAATTTTATAATATAAAAGGCTCAATTCAATCTAAAACATTTAAAACTAACAATTTTTTAAAATAGATTCCATAATCTACCTTTTTATCTCATCATATCTATATCCTCCATTTTTCTTTCCTCAGTAGATTCAATAATCTCCCCTTTTATACTATCTATAATATCTATGGTCCAATTAATGACCAAAACCCGCCCATCCCACCTCTGTGTTTCCATTGATTGTGCTTCAGACCATGTCATGATAGGCTCTATATCATGAACTCTGCTTCAAAACAAATCTTTCCCTGCTCTTCAGTTTCTCTGCAAAATATTTTGTCACAGAATTAAGAAGAGTAATTAATATAAGACCAGAGACAATCTTCCCAAATATACATTTTCTTTATTTACCTAGCTTTTATAAAATTCATTATTTTGTGTTTTAAGAAACACAGTTTGTTTTTATAGTATATTCCTGACATTGTAAGTCAAAAATAAAAAGAAATGAAAGAGTGTGCCAGCACACAAACAATAGTTAAATAGCAAAATGGGTCCCAAGAAGATTTTCTATGTTGAAATTATCAATTATAAAATATATTCATCAAATGAATCTTAGGGTTAAAGGTGGACTATCTATTTCTTTCATGACATGTTATGAATAAGAGTAGTCAGGGTAAGAAATGAGAAGCTATATTCAAAGGAGTAGACAGAGAAATTTAATGTTGGAGAGTTTGGAAAGATAGGACAAAGATCCTAAGGAAGATATAGAAATGTAATACAGAGAAAATGAAGCAAGGGCAGCTATCTCTTAATACATAGAAAGTAGGTTTATAGAAATAATCTTCCTTTTGCCTGTAAAATCCCATTTCAGAAGCATGAATTTTTTTTTTAAAGATTCAGGTTGTTCTAAAGCTAAGCTACATAATATGAGGGAAGTAAACTCACAAGGATCAAGCAGTTCCAGAAACTGACCAGACAGGCCTGTCCTCTCAAGGTTGTATAAGCAGTGTAAACTGCTGAGGAGAACAAGTGCAGTCTGACTACCAGGAAGATACTCTTCAACATGTTTAGCTCCTGACATGTTGTACAGAGATTCAGCATTCCAGCTTCATGCTAGAGTAGGATTTTAGAGACGATGCTGCCTTTGAGTCATCTATGTTCCTACATGTAACCTATCACAAATCCTCTTGTAAGAAACAAATCAATTTATAGGTTCACCAACTTGAACTTTTAAACTCGCTTTACTTTGATCTATAGTTTAATTCCTCCCTGTTTAACTGGGGGCTTCACACCAGCCCCCTGGCATCCATTTTAAAATGTAGGGTGGAAAACTCCATTCCAAGCCACCTCTCTGGGGAGTTAGTTGCCTCAATCCAAACTCAACCTCCAGGAAAGCCAGCCAAATGGTGACTCCTCCCCAGAGAAGGACAAGACCACTCCCACAGGCTACTTAAACTGCATCCCAGAGAACGAATGCATGGTCTCCCCCTTTTCATCTCCAGTGTTTGTACAGGTTTTTCTTTCCCCCCTCCATGTTTTCCCAGGGTCCACCCAGGAATTTGGCATCCATTAAACTTGAGTATTTTCTAATTCGTTTTGATTTGGTCTGATTGGATTAGTGCATCGGTGGAAAGGCTTACCGGGCCAAAGGAAAACTCTTAACACTCTCTATTCATAGTCAGGGAATATTTATTCCTGTCTTTCTATGAATAATGTTGGACAAAAAAGTTGAAACAGAAGTTTTAAAAAGTAGATAAAGCTAGGCAGCCTCAGTCTGTCTTTGCTGATGAAAAACCTTAGGAACTCAGTAGTCTTAAAACCACCATGAAAAATTTGTTCCCACATTGTTGTGCTGTTTTGAATAAGAATGGCTCCCATAATCTCATATAGTTGAAAGCTTAGAAAGTGATAGCATTTGAAAGATACGCTTTTCTTGTTGAGGCAGGTGTGACCTTATTGGATGAAATGTATCACTGGATTGCCAGTTAATCAGGGTTGGCTATAGTGATAGAAACAAGGGCAACTCAGAGATCTTATCACACCATTGGGACTTCTCCATCCCCAGCATCAGAACCTATTAGATATTTGATACCTTACTGGATTTATCCTGAATAAAAATAATTTTGTGATATCAAACCCCAACAACTATCTTCTATCATCAGATCCCATTTTGTTGCTGTAACTATAGCCCAAAGAGTGGCCTTAGTAGATGAAGAGTCAAGAAGACTCCAGCAGCACAATACAACCCTTGTTAAATGACTTCTTACTGGACGTCTACCAAAAATGGTGCTGCTAGGGATTTTATAAAACAGGTCCCCCATGATTGTCCCTGAAATCATCATCAGCACACAAGCAGGGACAAGTGAGATTGTAGGGAGCAGACCCAAGCTCCAAATAGAGCCTTCAGCATTATTTAACCACCCAAACTGCTGGGAATGAAGGATTCACAATTGCAGCTAGGTCAAGCATGTTTCAGATATCCTCAATAACACACTAGTACCAAGTAGCACAGAGAAAGCTGTGCACACCATAAATCTATACACACAGCTGTTCTTTCCTAGTTTTAGAATGCATTTTATATTTTAAACCCTACATAAGAACCAAAGAATTTATATAATATGGAGAACTGAACATGAAAGGAAAATGTAGGCACCTGCAGTGGACTGGACCAATGAGTCAGTTCTTTTCTCTTACAGATAGGCACCTTACAAATGACACTGATGCCACCTTGCTACTATATTCCAGTTGTGTTGGAGATTAAAGGAAATCATGGTCATCAGTATTATTTTGTAAACTTAAAATCAGGGACTTACCATTTCTTTTCTTTGTGTTATTCACTGTTATAATGCAATCAGCTTAAAATATATATATATATATGTTATGTCATTCAAGAGTGTCACATCAGGTAGAAAAAATACATGTAAAAATAAGAATTGTGTGCTGCAATAAGATTTACTTCAGCAATTTATTAATAAGTTTTAGCAGTTTCATTTGAAGTCAGTCTTCATGGAAACAATATTAGTGTTTTAAAGATGAGATAATTGTCATCTCAATATCAATTCCAGTGAGTCATAAAATATATTTGCTCTTCTTTAAAACCTCATAAAAATCAGGTTTGGGTAGCTTGAATGAAACAAATATTTGAATGAAAGCCTAGTTAGTTTAATAATTAGAACAAGAACTGATCATTCAGAAAGAAATACTCAGTCAAGCCTGGCAGTCTGGGCTTTGAAGACCAGCTGTATGTGAGACTGATGCTTATAGATGTAATGTTCAAAACCTGCCTGGACAATTGAAAAGCTCCTAAGAAGTCAATGATAGCAAAAAGAGTACAGTGATATCCTAGCAGTAAAGAAAGAAGAAAGGAGAGAATGAAGGAAAGCAAGAATACTATTTTTCTCAGTTAGAGAAATATTTATGTCTAATTAAAACAATGAAATGATAATTAGAAAACAAATAAAAGCTTCACAATCATAAATAAGATTTTTTAAAGTGGACATGTTACCAATAACTAGTATGAAATATAACAGTCTCCTCTGTTCCCATTTTGCCCTAGGATCTTTTCTTTGCCTTCACAGGAGACAGCATTAACAGTTGGATACAAACTTGTTCTGCTTTTACCCTAAGAATGAATAAATAGTTCAGTTTCTTTATTAGCTTAAATTCAAAATCATTTTTAAGTCTCAACCTAACAGAATACAAAGCTTTAGGCTTATAAAAGCTGCTACTTATTATACACTGATAGAAAATACAAGTTAGTCAGTCATCCTTAAAGTACTGATATAATTAATTACAGGGATATGTCTTATTTAGTTCCCTGTATATGCTTTCAACATCAAACTTAAAACAAGTAACTAGAAACAAAGTTTGTCTAATCAGATATACCTAGGCAACCCCATACATCTGAGATCTGCAGAATATGGTATTTAAATAATGATTAAAAACTTACTATATTAGACAGAGACTCTGAAAACCTAGCAGTGACCCAAGGTCTCCAAAGAAGATCATGGAGCACCGTGATGTCTCCACCTGGATTATAATAATGCTGACCACTTGGTGAGATGCCCCTGTGCCACATCTGCTGCCAGGACCCAGTCCAAACTGTAGACAAATAGGAGGACATTGGGGAATTAATGCACTACTTTTTCCTAGACAAAATATGGTTAGTATTTTTCATGTTCTTCTGTCACAGGGAAAATAATTCACCTTTTGGACCTAGCTAAGACTATAAGACTGCTGTTCTGATACTTCTGCCTCCAATGCTTTGGAGACATGGGTATGGATAACTGTAGATGGGCTTTTCTAGTCCTTGTCATTTTTAATAGATTTTGAAGCTACTTACTCGGTATTGAGGTATAATTAATTTATCCTTTTGAGATTTCTGATAGTATTGATGTTTAGACTAGCTATCACTTGGTCGACTTAGCAACACCAGGTATCCAGATACTTCCACAAAGCTATAGTGCTTATTAGCTATATATAAAGCCTTGCTTTTTCTAAAGCTATTAGGTCTCTTAATTTGACAAAAAAGTTTTAAGATATAAAAGTTCATAAGCTTTGAGGGTCTAAATTGATTTAAGATGTAAATATAAAAAATGTTTCTAATTCATTTCCCCTTCTATGGTATAGTTCTGATGAGCTGATAGAACAGTAACTCCTTACTGTTTGGGTCACAAGCTCAATATTTTAGATTTATTCTGGTTGCCATCTAAATATGAACTTAAGGGTGTTTCTCATCAGGTTTTCACCAGGCCAAAGACATCTATGTCCAACACATACCTGGCTCTCTGGACAGCAGGAATATATACAGGCTTAACAAAAATCTGTAGTTTTAGCTAGTACTCAAAAGTATGCGTTTGTTCCTACTGTTTTATAGATATATATCATCTTCTTTTTTCTACAATGTGTATTTCAATATGCACCTAAAAGTTTCAAAAACATTATTTTCCATTAAGTACATAAATTTTAACTTCTGTTCCTAGTTTAAACTTATCTCAATAGTTTTCCACTTGGCTGGGAGATACATCTAAGCATCAGTTGCTAACTACAACGTGCTCCAAATGACTACAAGCCCTGGACTTGCTGACAATTGATTTGGAACTGTCCAACTGATGTGAATGCTCCCTGTCTCTTCAATAGTGTCTGTGAACCAGATGCTTCTGATGCGTGCCCCATTGCCTGAATTCCCTCTTTATCTTTGGCTAGACTTTTGGCCTTCTTGGGCCCTAATAAATATGCCCCAATGTAAATTCTAAGTAACTACAGAAAAGAACACATCATTCCATGTTCCCTGCCCAGAATAAGTTGAAATGCTCAGACAAGGGGAGATATTCCTGGCATGGGAAAAAACAATGACTACCTATAATGCCATTGACATACCAAAATTAAAAAAAAGGCTCAGAGTTGTCAATTAATGGACTTATTAACTAAAATGGTTCTACAGTAAGAACGCACCTTGGTTCTTTTTGCAGAACCACAGAACCAAAGAGGACTTCCAGGATTATAATTACAATTTGGTTGTACTCAAAATCAGAGCTACAGGGCCTGGTAGGCTGGCCACTACCCTGGAAAAATCTGTTAGCTAATGGTTTTTATGTCCCAATAATATCTCCTTAATCCCATGGGCAAGCAGAAACCATGACTGGGTCCTGTCATTGGTACTTGTAAAGGGGAAAATGTAGGACCCAGCCATGACAAGCTCACTAGTGGCCTGAGTCTCAATAGTTTACCCTGAGGCAATACCTGTTTCCAAGAAAGACCACAAACTGAGACCACCCAGGCACCACCCAGGAACAGACCAGCCAAAGGAAATTCCAAATGTTCTAACCATTGTAGATAGGATCACCTGCCAGCACACACCCATCCCTTTTCAACAGGTCACCCTTAGACTAATGTCAGTCAGTCAGGGGTCCTGAAACTTAAAAATTCCTCATTTCCACCTTTGCTATTATAAAAACACAACCCTAAATGATCTTGGGGCTCTCCGGTCATTCCATTACATTGGACACATGGAGAGTACAAGTTCGCAAACTTGTGTAAGAATAAATGCTCTTTTCCTTTTACATACAGGACTTGGTCTCCTAGTTGGTTTGGGGGAGACTACATAATCTGAGCATAACAAAATAACATTAAGGCATCAATATTTCAAAACTGTGCCTTGGAAACCTTTTGGAAATCTGTTATTAATAATGGATTTATAGCAGATACTTATAATTCAAAGTCTTGTTAATATTAAACTAGGATTACATTTTAGCTCCATTGTCTGAAAAAGAGGTAGTAAAGTACCTCAAAAAATGGTTTCTAGATAGCTGAAGGACAATATTTTACATATAGCTGGAAAAATAGAACACATTATTATTATTAATCTCCAGTTTTGATTTTTTGTGACTCCTCAAAATTTAAATTACATATTGATTATCTTGAATTATTATTCAATAGTCACATTGTAAACAACTTGGCACTGCTAGAAAATGTTTTACTTGTGAGAGAGTAGTTTGTTGCTATTTTTATTACATCTCCATAGTTTCTACCTACTCATTTGAAAAAAAATAAAAAAGTAGGTTTGTTTAATAAAGACTGAAAGCATTATTTGCTTTGTTGGTATCTAAATACTTTAAAGAAAAGCTTACTTTTTTGATCAATGAGTTTAGACATGTTGTATCCTAAACTGGAGTTACATAAAGAAGGCTGTACTGAAATGAGAGTTATAAGAATGACATGTGTATAATATTGAGTTTCATTCCTGAAGGACCATATTCTATTCACTTGCATTTTTAGCAAAAAATAAAATCAATCAATGGAAGAGCTGAAACATCCACTTTGGGAATAAATAGCAATCAATAAGGGTATTATTGAGAGATATCTTATGAGGGTATAAGCATCCTTTCTTCTTTTTCTGGTGACATAACAAAGGTGAAACACTTGTTATAACTAAGTCCATTTGAGAATAAAATATCAATGACTACACTATAGGAGAAAAACAATTTAAAAAGAATGAGTTCTTATAAAATAAAACCTGTCAAAATAAAAAAAGAAAACAGATAAAGCACCAGTGATTTTTCTAATTTATTCATACTGTTTGGATATCTAGACAGTGAAAACTATACTCTCCTAGCTGCTAAAATTATTGTCACTCACTATTTGTAGTTTCCTCTTAGTACTCTAAATAAATTATTGTATTGGATTTTTATGCTTGCTTGACTTTTGCTAAGAGTATTTAGGATATTTTCATTTTTGCAACATATAGAATAAAGTTGCATTCTAATATTTATGAAACAAATATGTAATATTATTTTATAATCTGGACACGTCTGAAGACCTACTAAATTCTTCATTCTATTTAATGGCCAATTATCATATAAAAGTGTGCTTTACAAATTTAAATAATCAACTCTATGGTTGCCCTTTAAAAGTAGAATTGCCACAAGTACCAAAATTTATGTGAGAAATAATAATTGATAATAGTATAAGTGTATAAGTTCTTTCTAAAATAAATGAAGCTATAAGTCGTTATGTTTCTCTCAATTCTTGTCATTTTAGCTGTAAAAACAGGTTCTCCCATAGGAGATAGTGCTCATCAATTCAGTAAAATTTGCTGGCCAGCACGGCTCTGGTATCTCTGTGTCTCTTTACCAGTGTTAAAATTACAAGTATATACCACACATACCTCTTTATTACTTTTATGATTATGATGATGATGATGATGATGATTGTTATTATTGTTATTATTATTATTGTTGTCATTGTCGTTGTCGTTGTCGTTATCGTTATCGTTATCATTATCATTATCAATCATTATCATTATCATCATTATTATTATTATTATTAAAAATTTCCACCTCCTCCCCTCCCCATCCTCCCATCCCCCCTCCCCCTCTCTTCCTAGTCCAAAGAGCAGT
>LOJH01038491.1:4477-14644 GCA_001685095.1 Ellobius talpinus | reverse complement strand
CACACACACACACACACACAGGGATTACAGGTATGCATCACCATGCCTGGTTTATATGATGCTTGAGATGGGAGCGCAGGGTTTCAGGCATGCTAGGCAAGTATTTCTCTTACTGAGCTACATCCTCGGCCCATACTTACATTTGAGAAGGAAAGGATGCCTTTGTGCTGTCGAGACAATCATGTGGACCATGTGAATGTCTGAGCATGTAAAGAAGAGATGCCTTAAGGAAGTTAACTCTCCTGAGACTGAGACTGTTTCTTGCTCTCCCAACCCCTGACCTTATGCCTGGTGTATGATTAGTACTGTTCATTCCTAAAGCTTTAAAAAAAAAAAAGGAAAAAAGAGTAAAACATAGCCCTTGGTTCCAAGATCCTCAAACCCTGTTAGAGAAACAGACATTTAAAAAAAATGAGACAATAATGGGATTAATAATAGATGGGTAAGAGAAATACAAAGCGGGGAAGGCTGAGAGCTTGTCAGAGGAGATAAATGGGTGCTGTGGGATGAGTAGGAGTTCCCTAAATACAAGACTGAACAGGACTTGGCTGGCAGAGGGCAGGGCTAGAAATGGATTGCCAGGCTGTCAATTGAGTGACTGTAGCTTACTGAGCCAGCTGAGGCCATTCTTAGCTGCACCCTAAGGACATACTTCTCTATTACCTTAAGCCAGTTTTGCCAAAGCTCCTCAGAGGGTTTGGAATTCCTTGTCAGGAGTTCTGAATTTCAGCCTTAGACCTGACTTCTTCTAAACTATGTCAGCGCCCCCCCAGTCATGTGACCTCAGTTTTCTTATCTGTGCAACTGAAAGATATCCCCCACACGCTGACTACTTGATAGATCCAGTTTTATCTAAGGCATCAGTTCTCAACCTGTGGGCCAAGAACCCTATGGGGTTATTGCATACCAGATATCCTGCATATCAGATATTTAGATTATGATTTATAACAGTTGCAAAATAACAGTTATAAAGTAGCAACAAAATAATTATATGGTTGGGGGTCACCACAACATGAGGAACTGTATTAAAGGGTGCAGCATTCAGAAGGTTGAGAACCAGTGATAAGGAGTGCATTTATATGCGCAGGACCCTCAGCTGCTGTGAAGAACTAACCCAATAGTTAAACTCCTGTTAAATCAACTCCAGGGCCCACTTCAGTTCCATTGGATAGCTGATATAAAACGTTAGTTGCCCTAAGAAAGCAGAAAGGTCGGAGCTAGGGAGTGACAAAGGGACAGTTCCAGACTCTTATTTGCAACCTCTGGCCCATGCAGAGCAGTGTACCCTGCCATATTCTAGGGAACACCAAGCATCTCCTTACCTCTTGCCCACATCCCTGTCTTCCAGGTCTGAGTACCTGGGAAGAGGTCCCCAGAAACCCCAAGATCATGTAGACTCCCAGAAACAGATCATCTACCTTACCCCCTAAGAAGTCTGCTGTTCTTCCACACTGCTGTCGGGGCAGAGCTGAAAGCCACTGAGAAAGTGATGGTGGGACAGTCAGGCCCATTGGGTGCCTGCCTCACTTTCTGAACCTCAGTTCCCTTCACATGCCTCTCCAGGGCTTCTTCAGCCCTTTTAGGGTACTACTGGCCAAAGTGTCAACTCTAGATTCCCAAGTCAAATTCGTGATCCAGACTAAATTTCTTCAAGATGTATAAACACTTGAGAAGTACCAGACTTGAACCAAACAGTTTAAGGCCTGAACTGCCTGGAATGGGCATTTTATGAGCATCTTTAGGACAAAGGAGTCAGACACCCATGAGACTGAACAAGTGAGAGATGCCTGATGTGTGGTGCCATACTCTGAGTATCCCACATTAGCATTCTGGTAGGTTCTCTCACCACCACTATCTCTCAGAAGTCTGTTTACTGAGATGAGAGACCAAGCAAAATAGTGGGGGTGGATGCTGAGGAAATGGAGTTCATACCTCTCTCTCCCATTGCCCACAGTTGGGACATAGGGATGATAAAAACTGTTTTGCCTTTTCCTGTGTCAGAAAATGTGCTCCCTGCCCAGGCCTATGTTTACCTTCAGCCTTCATCCAAATTGGCAAGTCTGTGGCTGTCTCCACCATTTCCGAAGCAGTAGCCACAGGTGTGGCCATTCCTCCCCAGGAGTCGCATAGTGTAAGCAGAGTTCTGCTTGCTTCTCTGAATTCCATTTACTAATCTCTCCTCAACATGTCCCCCCCCCCGCCACCAGGCTAGCACAGTTCTAATGGCTTCTCTCCTAATGATCCTCAAACAAAGAGCCCATGTCGGAGGGTAATGCATCAATCCTGTTCTTGCTCCCTGGTCATACTTGCTAACAGGCTTAGCTATGCCTCACAGTCATTATCACATGTCGCACAGTCTTTGGGATGCAGACATGATTTGCCAGCTCCACAATGCTTCATTTTACTAAAATGAAGGAAGAACAAAAAAATACATATTTAAGAAAATGTACAATTACTCCTGACAGATCTCGCACTAAAAGTCACCTGTGTCTCCAGTGTCTATGGGACAGTGTCTCAGTTCTCCACCTGACATCCAAGAGCCAGATCCTCTTCTCTTCATTTCCTTCACATTTCCTCCCAGTACCACACCTCCTCTGGAGCAGGTGCACCCTGAACCAGTCAACATGTTCTCTGTTTGTCTAGAATAACCTTTTTAATTAGCTCAGCAGACTGCCAAAATCACCCCTCCCTAGTCTCTGTTCTAAGTAGCCCGGGTGAAATTGTCTTCTCTCTTTTGTTAGTCTTTCTACCCAGTGAGCCCCATACTCACTCTAAGTCCTTTTTTGCCCTTACTTTGTGCCAGGCTCTCACATGAAGTCTATAGCCCCACCCTGAGAAGCATGACCAAGTTTTGGGTGGACCCTCCAAACCAGGATATATGGAGGGAAAAGAAACCTGTCTGAAGGGCCTGCTCAGTGGTACACCACCATCTCTTGCTTCAGAGCAATCCCTTGAACATGTTCTATCTTATGTAACCCTCTTCTACATGGAGCAAAAGCAGGCCGTGGGATCAGTAACCCAGCCAACAAGCTCAGTGGTAACCTCACCCAAATCTGGAGTTGTATAGGAACAGGTTGGGGTGTGGATGGGAGGCCTGTTGTTGCTGAACCAGCTGTCACACATTCAGGGACAGGGGAGACAGTCACAGATAGTGTCTGAGAGGTCTAGGCTTTCCTAGAGCTTTATTGGACCAAGCCCTCTGGCTGCAGAGTTCACAGGACAGTTTTGAGGATCCTTTCTGCATGAGACACAAGAGAAGCACACACACAGCTTCAAATAGACAGGGGCCAGAGGACCGTTCTGCTCAGGACAAAGGCAGCAGCAAGTTAACACCATTTATTCAGCACGTTCACTTACAAGTTCCTCAAAGGCATGAGGTAATGGGAATCCACAGGTGTCCAGCCCGAGAATGCAGGGAGGAGTCTTCACAGGGAAGCCCTCTGGTTGGTTTCCTGGCTAGACTCAACGTTTTTACTTCATGGTTACACTTAGTATCTGAAAGCCTTGAGCCCTTCTGTTAATCTTCAGTTAATAGGGACCTCAGAGAACGTTCGTTTCCTGTCAGCATTTTATCCTCTGGCTCCTACTTATACACTGTATCTGGTACCAGGAAGGCTTACTCTAAAATAACACAGATTTCATCCTCAAGCCTTGTGTAACGCTCACAGCCCCAGTATCATTGTTTTGACTGTCCCAGCAATGGCAACAGACTACGATCTTCACCATCAGTACTTGGTGACTCTAGTTGATCCCTGTCCCTCTTCCAGACACCACATATTCCAGAGGTGGTGTCCAGAGCAAGCTTGCCAGATTGAGTCCAGTTTCTGCTCTAGCCTTCTAGGCCCCAAACAGTAGCTCTGTATATGGCTACAAAGCTTTTAAAATGTGATTAGTCCAGGTGGGGATGGCCTCTAGGGTGAAATGCACACCAGTTTCTAATATTTAATGGGGAGGAATGCATACAAAACTCAATTTTCCTTTTTTAAGGTTTATTTGTTTATTATGTAAACAGTGTTCTGCCAGTGTGTATGCCTGCATGACAGAAGAGGGCACCAGATCTCATTACAGATGGTTGTGAGAGGCACCATGTGGTTGCTGGGAATTGAACTCAGGACCTCTGGAAGAGCAGCTGGTGCTCTTAACCTCTTAGCCATCTCTCCAGCCCCAAAACTCAATTTTCTGTGTCAGCTACCTGTTGAGTTGTTAGTATGTAGTGGGTTGTAAGGGTAAAATAAAATATATTAAAACTAATTTCCCTTCTTTTGTTGTTATTTGTTGGAGACAAGGTCTCACGTTGGCCTCAAACTCACATTAGTCTTTCTGCCTCAGCCTTCTCATTGCTGAGATCACAGGCATTATACCACCTCCTTTCAGATAGTTAAATATTTTAAATTTATTTGTGTATGTATGTCTGCCTGCTTGTCTGTACGTGTACTCTGTGAGTACAGGTTCATGTGGAGCCTGAAAAGGGTGTCAGATCCCCTGGAACTGGCATTATAGACAGTTGTGAATTGTCATGTGGGTGCTAGGAACCAAACCCAGGTCCTCTGCAAGAGTAGCAGGTGTTCTTAACCACTAAGTCATCTGTTTAGCCCCTTTATTTACATATTTCTGTTGGACTGTTTGACTTTACTTTACTTGAATGCTGCCCAAGGCCTTCTGTCCCCTTACTGCAGTGACTGCCCTTCATTGCTCTTCTTGAAGATATTGCACGCTGGCCCTGCTGAGTATGCACTGAGCATGAGGCCTCCCTCTCACGCCTTGCAGATAAAGTGCTTTGACACAGGCTGACCTTCACTAGGAGCTTCTGAAGTTGACTTTTTCTTATTCCAAGTATAGGAGTTTACATTTATTGCATATCCATCTCAACTTATTAGTTTCAGCTAGTTGTTCCAGTCTCCTGAGAATTTTAAGTCTTTCTGCTAATGAACCTTCACTACAAATTTGACCAGCATTTTTCTCTGTTTTTTACTTAGGTTCATGACAATGGCGGGATAGAAACTGGTAGAGGGTTCTATTACATACAAAGCCCCTCATCCACCATGTTTACTTCAGCCTTCCACACACCCATCAGCCATGGCCATTCAGCCTACAAGGAGATTGTTTTCAGGTGTCTCACTAACACTCTGCTGTATTTGAGGTAGACCCCTTCTCAGCCTGAGCTCCACCCCCAAGCCGCCTGACCACTTAACTAGAAAAAGGAGGACAAGAACTGGGATGTCTGCAGCATAGTGGTAAAGTGTGTTTAGTATAATCATGAGGTCCTGATATAATCCCCAGCACCACCAAAAAGAAAGAAGTGAAACTACATATGGTATCACATATCTGTAATCCTAGAACCCAGGAAGCTGAGGCAGGAGGATTGAAAGTTCAAATCTAGGGCTGGAGAGATGGCTCAATGGTTAAGAACACTTGCTGCTCCTCCAGAGGACCTGGGTTCATTTCGCAGCACTTTACATGATGTCATACAACTGTCTGTGATTCCAGTCCCAGGGAATCTGATGCCATCTTCTGGCTTCTTAAGGTACTGCATGCACATAGTACCCAGATATACATGCAGGCAATACATACATACACACACACACACACACAAAATAAATAAAATCTCAAAAAATAAGAGTTCAAGTCCTTTGAAGACAAACTGCAGTATATTCTAAGGCCCTACCTCAAAAAAGAAGAAGGGGTGAGGTGAATAGAAAAAGAAACACAAAATTTGACGTGACTGTTGTTCATCACTGCTTTTATATACAAATGAACTAATTTTTATTAAAATACTAGTGACTGATAATAATCAATCTTCCCCTTTGTACTAACAAGAACAAGACTTAGCTGGACTCTTTAGTACCACATGGAAAAGAACTGTGTTTGGAGCTCATATACTAGGGTAGAATCAGTAGGGGGCAAGTTAGGGGGCTTAGGTAAAGGTTGGGGACCTTGTCCAGTGCCTTTTGAGTCATTTCTCTGGCTGCTTCTGAGGTCGATGGAGAACCTACCCATATCATCTGGTTATGGCTAGCTAGCATTCGCAATAGGTCATGTGTCTTGTGTGTACCCCCGCTGCACTAAGGGTCCTCACACTGCACTGCTTTTTGCCCTCTATCTCCTTTAATCCTAGGAAGTCTGAGCAACAGATCCAGACCTCTAACATCAGATCCAATGTGTGACCTTCATCTTTGGTCTCAAACACAGTCCCTTCTTTCCAACCCTTGGGTCTCTCCTGCAGGGGCCTGTGTGGGTGCACACACATGAGCGTGTGTGAGCAGGGAACAGAAAGACGTTCTCTCACAGGCACAGGGCAAAGGGGAAATCTCTTTTCATTTGTCTACCTTTGAAGCCTTCACCATAGGAGCTGTTTTGAGCATGGAGGTTAGAGGAGAGCCTCAGCAGACCTCCTGCCTGGCCAAATTGTAAGCATTAGCTAGTTCTCCCCAGTGCCTCTGCAGGCGCTCGCCCTCTTTCTTTGGGGATAATAGATGAAGGCAGGTGCCACATGAAGTGGTCTGTTTTCAAGCGTGAAGGATGCTCACTTCAGCTCTGGCTCATGCTCACGGAGTGCATCCCCTATCCCCCAAGGACGTTTTACTGTATAGTAATAGGTCCTGTTAACTGTCTTTAAGAGAACTGTAGCTTCTTCTCTGTAAGGTTTCAGATTTGTGTTCAGAGGGTCTCATCCAGTGTCATTTGGAGACCTCTCAGGGACCTCAGGAATGATCTTTGTGAATTTACCACAGAGGCAGGCTATGGGTGGCCCTGTGGCCACAGAATGGCTAGAGAGCAGTGAGCTTTGTGGGTATCCTGTCACCAAGAGGAGGATAGTTTTGTGGATTGGAATGAACAGTTTGGACTAACTTTCTAAATTGCTACTACCAGACTCCATTGGACTCTGTCTCAGAGGATGACATGTCTGTTGCATTTAGAATTAGCTAGAGATAATGAATTCTGGATTTTACATATTTATTACCATTGTCCATGCTCCCTCTGGTCTTGTAACCACTGCTGCTACCCAACCTAGCCCCCCTCTGGGGAGATCAGAGGTGCCAGCAGTCATGAGGGTGGTGGGAGGAAAAGCATAGTCAGGCTTGTTGTAGAAGCAGTGTGAATCATGAGTGTGCACCCACAGCTCTGCCCTGAGCCAATCACTGTGCTAGCAGGTGGGATCTGGAATGAATGAGAAACTCAGTATTCACCCTCTGTTCAGCACCCCTAGTTTATACAAGGTAGTATGAATTCCATGTGTTTTCTTCGTATACATGTATACCTATGACAATGCTTAATATCTAAATTAGACACAGAAGAAATGAGTGAAAACTAGTAATAATGTAGAACAGATATAACTAACACTATACTAAAGGCTGTGTGATGATCATGCTTCTCCAAAAACAATTGGTTGTAGTCTGTTCACCCTTCTTGTGATGTGAGGTGACGTGCTACACAGTAAGATGAAGTGATATATGTTAGGTATTTGAACACATCCTCTGCAACACCACAACAGAAGTTCAGGAAACAGCTAATTAACTAATGGGCAGGTAGCCTATACAATATGGATACATTGGACAAAGGTGATTTGTGTTGTGGGTAAGATAGAATGGGATGAGTACATGATTTTCTTGTGCAACACACATTCTAAAACTTATGGATTGTTTGTTCCTGGAATCTTCCATGCAGTGTTTTCAGATCACAATTTTCCACAGGAAACTGAAGCTTTGGAACATGAAACCATGGAATATTAGCATTAGCACCTGACTTTAGAGTCCATCTAATGGTTGCGTCTCACCCTCCAACCATCAAGATTACCTGTGGAAACATTGGCTCTTTATATGTTGGGGATTCTGGGCAGGCAGGCATGTCCCATGGAGGCACTTGAGCTAAGTCCTGGAGGATAGAAAAGCATTTGCCAAACTGTATGGTTGAAAGCAGCTTCTTTGATCTTCTCTGAGCCTCAGTCTTTCTTTTTTTTTAATACTACAATATGGGGTGGTAATGTATGTGGAAAACATAAAGCCAGGGGTATCAGTAATCAAGCGCTCTTCAGGGGTCTTGGTGCTTACACAGCCTAAGAGATCTTTTGGTCCCCTATCCCTTTTCTTAAATTATTTTAAGTTAAAACTATTGATTTCACAAGATATGCATGTGTTTATATTTTGATGGTTCTGTGCTGACCCAGAAAAACATTAGGAACACCCCAAGAGATCTTTGAAAAATGGGCTACAAAGTTTCCCAAGATCATTTCCATTCAAGAAAGCTACATGTGTTCATTCAGAGGTCCTACCTTCTGAATGCCTGTTGTTCAGTGAGAAGATAGCCAAGAACTGTGGCCTTGGCTCCTATTAGGGTAGTAGCAGCCATAATACTGGGTATAAATTGACAAGCTATGGGTTGGCTGGCAGGCCTCAGGTTTAACTGAACCCTTGAACCCTCCTTTTCTTAGTTATAGATAGTAGAAACCCCATAGAAACTGACAAAAAGGGGTCTTCTGTCTCTTCCTGAGAAGTCCAAGCTGTCTCTTTCTTCCAACATGGCTAGATCTGAGAGCTCAAATGGTTCTGTTCTAGCCTCTCATTGGTTGGCCATTGTTTGACTTTGCTTTTCTTTACCCACTTGTTTTGTTTTTAAACATCATCTTGTTCTGCAATCAAGGGAGAAGGGTCTTTGTAGTCCTTGAGCCTGAAGAGAATCTCTGGCATCTGTGTTTCTGTTTGCAGAAGTTTTTGTACGTCAGTTTGCAGAAGAGATGCTAGACCTTCGTAGTCAAACATAACACTGAGCCAGCCACTGTGACCAGAGGATGTAGTCGCCTTGCTGGTCCCAATGGGAAAAGTGAGCTTTGTTGCTTTATTAGTTAGCTTCCTCTTTTCTGTTCCCAAATACTTGAAGCAGCTGACAAGAGGACTTATTTTGGCTACAGCATGAAGAGTACCATCTACCATGTTGGGGAAGTAGTGACTGCAGAAGTGTGAGGAGGCTGCTCACATTGTGTCCATTGGCAGAAAGCAGAGAGCAGACAGGAACTGGAACCAAACTATCAACCTCAGGGCATTGCCCTGCCCCAACCCACTTCCTCCATCAAGGGTCCACCTCTGATGGTTCATAGCCTTCTAAAACAGTCACACCTGTTAGAAACCAAGTGTTCAGACACATGAGCCAAAGGGTTCATTTCACACTGGAGCCACAGTTAGAATCCACGGTGGAGTGAAATGCACACAAGATGTGAACAGTGGCAGTCAACAGTACTCAGAGGGTTGAGGGCCAGAGAGGATAGGTACTGATGTGAACTAGAACTGGCTGATTGAACATGTGCAGCGTCTTTGGTATCAACTGACTGAAAGGTTTCCGTGGGGCTGTGGCTTCAGGTTCAGGTGAAAGAGTGCTTTAATAATCTCCAGGGCAGGGCACTGGCCATCTGCTTCCTTCCTTGCCTCTCAGGCAGAGGAAGTGGTGGAGCCCAAAGGCAGGCAACATGCTGTATAAACAATGCGGGTGCCCTCATTGTGCCAGCCGTTGGTGAGCTCCATGTCTCACAGGCCTTAATCAAAGACACATCACCCTTTGGCTCCCTCAAACCCCATGTGGGGTACTTCTTTGGAATTATTTGCCCACTTCCCTGATGCTCAGCGTCTCCTCCATAGTTTGAACTCACATTGACAGCAAGTCCCTTCTTTAGATGGTTCTCTCTTTCTTGCACACTTGATCACCTTCTGTCCTCTTAAAGTGAGAACTTTAGAGCATCAAGAGTAACTTGGTTGAAGTCAAACAGCAAAACGTGGCAGCTCCCAAATCTGCCTATTCCAACCACTCCCACCCACTCATTAGTTCCCCATGCATCTAGCACAGCCTGCGAACTGGTGATACCTGGGTGTGCAACCACTGACATGGTGGTAGGGAAGTCAGCATCATCTTGTCCCCAGACTCAGGAAGAGAGTCATAAAGAAACTCAGCCCCTGGACTTGGCTTAACAGGGTGGTGGCTTGAAAAATTGAGAGCATAGACATTAGAGCTTATCTTCCACATGTGGACGCTTAAGAAGACTCTTTGATCAGTTTCTAATGCTTATGGAGTCCTGATGTAAACCAGCACATGCTCCTCAGAGGTGGGAGCACTTGGAAGAGAGTCTTTCCAGGTCCCATGCTGGCTTGTGGTGTGTGTGTGTGTGTGTGTGTGTGTGTGTGT
>LOJH01038490.1:750-15040 GCA_001685095.1 Ellobius talpinus | reverse complement strand
TTTATTAACCAATGAAAGTAACACATAGACAGATGACCCTCCTCCATCACCATACATCTTGAAAATTTGATGAAAGTGTTCAATTATGAGTTCAGAACTAATGTTAATGTGCTGTAAGAAGGATGAATCCAGTTGGATCAGCATCCAGATATATCATCTGGGTAAGAACAGCCAAAGTCATGAGACAAAAATCCTCCAAAGAAAGCACTGATTTTGTCTTCGGCTAGTCATCTACTGCTGTGTGTGTGGCCTGGGCTTACGGTATTTGCATTCCCACTGAGACTCCATCAGAGAAAACTAATTTTCCTTTGCAAGTACTTATCAATTAAAGACAGCTCCTGGTTTAGGAATGGAGCCTATGTCAACTTCCTCTCCCAATGATGGGACCCTGTCTATCTTAGATCTTTGCAGGCTGCTGCACTCTCCATGAGTTCCTAAGTGCATCAGGCCAGTTGTGTCCAGAAGGTCTGTTTCCTCAGTATCCTCCATCCCTGCTAGTTCTTACAATCTTTCCACCTTCTCTTCTGTCCCATGAGGTCTGACGGGACAGGGAATGAGAGACCTTGGAACGTTTGGATTACTGAAAAACTAGCTTAAATGAGAATTTGTTTACAAGACTTTCTTTTAATGAAGGCGAAATAAGGACACTCTGTGGACAGATCTTGTGAAGTCCTTACCACCAAACCTTCCTGAAGTGGGGCTGCAGTCAGTTCACCAGGTGAAAGTATTTGTTGATCTTGTAGAGAAACTGAGGTTGATTCCCAGTACCCACGTGGTGGCTCACAACCAGGAGATCATAATAGTAAGTGGCCCATGCAATATTTTCAGAAGATCAATCGAAATAGTTTCCATGTTTTACAGATTTTTCAGAAGCAAGAGGAAGAGTTTCTGTTAGGAACAGGCCATTTTTTAAAATTGATTTTTATTGAACTCTACATTTTTCTCTGCTCCCCTCCCTGCCTCTCCCCTCCCCCTTCAGCCCTCCCCCAAGGTCCCCATGCTCCCAATTTACTCAAGAGATCTTGTCTTTTTCAATTTTATCTTAGATTTTAGGATATGCCCAACACCGGTTAAACCCTGTCTCTTAGTCATGGCTGAGACAATTGAACCAGTTTCGTGTTGAACTTCATTATTATAAGGTTGACAGTTTCAGTTTTGTAAGAGACAACAAATGGTCTTGTGTAGTAAAATGGTGTTCACCCTTGGATCCCAGTTTCAAGGTTGACTGTTTAAGCAGTGACTTTGGTTCAGTCTCTTCCTGCATTTTAACCTACTAGCATGATTTTCCTAAGAGAGAGCTCAGAATTAAAGCCATCGTCAAGAGTGGGTACAACAGATATTTTTTTAAGAAGCAACACAGAAATTTAGAGCTAGAAGGCTGTTCAATATCAACATTCTGAGATTTCTCAAATTCTGATTAATGAAGCTTTTCATTTTTTACAGTTATCTATGCCTGGGGCTTTCAATCTAAGGTGGGCAACAGGGAATTCAACAGTCCATGCTTCTCTTACTTTCCACGCATAACCTAATGCTTTCAAACAATTCATTTTGAAGATGTGTGACAATAAAGACAGGTAAGAAAGGGGATTCCCAGCATCATTTACTGGGGGAAAGAAATGAAGCATTGTATGGGAAAACTGTGCTCAAATATTAGAGAAGTCGTCCATGAGAAAGAAAATCTTAATTAGATATCAGGCATTGAAAATGTCTGCTCAGGTCCTTTGTCTACTCTTTGAACTGCAGGATTCGTGTTTGCTTATTTTATCACAGGAAGTATTTTATTTTGTGTGCTTTTGAAATGCACATACTATAGAATCTTTCTTTGCATGCATAAATTGTACTGAATAATTTTAATGGTCTCTTGTGTTGAAGCTTTTACACGTAATTTGTCTCTTTTGGTTGAAATTTTAGACACATGTGAAGTATCATTGTCCTGCTTGTTCTCACAGTTTCAGTACCTGTTGGTCAATTTAAACTACGAAAACCTTTTATTTTGATTTTTGTGTTGGTCTAATCCCGGCCAAATTCATTGTTCTTTATGTGGTTTTATTGTTTTCTTAGTATCATTTGCTGAAGAGACTATAATTTTCCCATTGAGTGTTCTCCCCATTTATTTTAAGTGTGATTGATTTCTGGACTATTATTTAGTTTCATTTGTTTTATTCATTTCAGCCAATATGACTATGCTTTTTAAAATTATGTCTTTTATTATAGGTAAGATATATGTAACATAATTACATCCCCTACTTCCCTCTTCTTCCTCCAAACACTTCTCTGTACCACTCCCTGATCTCTTTCAAATTCATTTCCTCTTTTTTGATTAATTTTTATCACACACAAACATGCACACACAATTCTAAATACTTAATACAACCTTCTTGGTCTGTATAATGTTATTTGTATGTATGTTTTCAGGGATGACCACTTATTAATGAATAATCAATTGATGTGCCTTTAACTGAGGAAGTCTATTTCTCTTTTGGCCTTCCATAGTTTCTTGTAGTTCTTTGCGTAGGGATGCAGCATCCTGGGCTTTCCTACATCCATGTTAGCGTGCATGTCTATCATTGTTTCCCTTGTTTAGCTCATGTCTAGGCACTTACGTTGGTGAGAATTTATGGGTGTAGCCAGTGAAATCACTAGGAGACAATCTCAGAGCAAACTCCCTAGCTGGCTCTTAACAACGTCTTTCCGTCTTATGCAGTGTTCCCTGAGCCTTAAGAGCCAGACTTGCTTTGTACATGTAACCACTGTCACAGGACTCCACAACTCTACACTTTGATTCATTGTAATTTTGTATAGTAGTCTCTGCCTATTGCAAAGACAAGTGTCCTTGATGAGGGTGAGGACTACATTTATCTGTCTGTATCAGGACAGACACTTAGGATGTAACTGGGGATTTTTCTGGTATAGTCTAATGGTGGTCACAGATTCTTTGTTTGACTATACCCTTTGAGTAAAAATGCCTTCTATTTCTATCAATATAATCATTTAATTGATTTATTTACTTAATTTTTATTTATAGTTTGTTGTTTTAGGATGCCAGGATTGTTAAGACTCATGATCCCTATGTTATATTCTGCTGAATATTAGTAAATAACATGCATGAGGAATTTGGGTTAGTTAGACATTCTAGTAAGTGTTTTAAATTCATTGAGTATTTAATCCACAAAGTATCAAAATGATATAAGTTCCCTCTGAAATTGGTCCATTGCAATAAAATATTTTTGTAGTGATTAGTTAATATAAATAAACCACACTTAACCAGATAATTATGTATTTCCCTCATTAGGTTTTCGTAGTTAATCACACAGGAATAATAATATATATCTTAAGAAAGATTTCATTCTGGCTGAGTGTTTTTGTACTCTGATATATTGACTTTGTGGAATAAGTGCTGTGATTATATGTTTAGAAAAAATAGGGAATAAACAAACAAATTTGAATTTATGGTAAATATATGTTAAAGGGAATGCAGTTTTAAAGATAATGCTTAATTTTCAATATCAAAGACTTTTGTAAATAAGTAACTAAGTGAAAAATCACAAAGTATTTAACTCAAAGAGGAAGTAGTTCTTCGAATAAAGTTAGAAGGAGAACGTGGTGGGGAGAGAAGTGTCTCAATTATTTACAGAAAATTAGCTTTAACTTAGTATTCTGTAAAGACAGACATACAGTAAGAAGGAACTGGACATTTCACTCCTCTGCAAATAAAGAACTTTAGTGGCTTCAACAGAGAGATTCCTATGAGAACTTTAGAGTAAGTCATCCCAGGCCTGGAATATTAGGGTACTAGTCAGGCCCCTCTGAGTAGCAGGACTGGGGAACTGAAATATACATATGTATCATATATATGGAGTTCACTAACTAGACCTGCTTACAAGATATGGTCCCAGCCATTCAGCAATGGCTGACTCACACCTGAAAGGTTGAGAATCCGGTAATTGTTCAGTTACCAGTTCATGAGACTGGATGTCTCAGCAGTCCCAAACTGTCAGTGAAGTTCTGGAGGAGTCCTTGAAGCTGCTGCTCAGGTGGGAAGACTAAACTCAGTTCTGTAGGATGAAGGAATGACTCAGCGGTAGGATAGATAGACTGAGTAGTCGGCAAGAGAGAGGGTGAGCAGGCTCAGCAAAGTTCCTTCTTCCATGTTCTTTTTGAGCGAAGGGGTCAAGATCATGGTGAGAAACCCACAGACAGTTGACCCCAGCTAGTGGGAGCTCACTGACTCTGGACTGATAGCTGGGGAACTTGTATAGGACTGAATTAGGCACTCTGAATGTGGGTGACAGTTCTGTGGCTTGGGCAGTCTGTGGGGCCACTAGCAGTGGGACCAGGATTTATCCCCACCGGATGAACTGCATTTTTTGGAGCCCATTCCCTATGGAGGGTTACCTTGTTCACCCTTGATACTGGAGGTTGGGTGGTGGTGGGAGGGCTTGGTCCTGCCTCAACGTGATATGCCAGGCTTTGTCAAAACACCCTTTCTGAATGGATAAGGGGTTGGGTGGGGGGAAAGTGGGAGGAGTGGGAGAACGCGAGGGAGGGGGAACTGTGGTTGGTATGTAAAATGAAAAAGAAACTTAAAAATTAAAAAATAAAATATTGAATCTTTTGTTTTAATTTTTATATTATTTTGCTACTATGAACAATAAAGATCTTGCAACATAAAAGAGAACTTCTTGAGTGAATTGCAATTTCTATTTCAGATG
This sequence comes from Ellobius talpinus, assembly GCA_001685095.1. Lineage (NCBI taxonomy): Eukaryota > Metazoa > Chordata > Mammalia > Rodentia > Cricetidae > Ellobius > Ellobius talpinus. The sequence goes on along the minus strand of LOJH01038490.1, from coordinate 10,328 downwards.
GCCACTTTGAAACTCCAAGAATTGGAGAAATGCACTTTGTAGGCATGATACAGCACTGCTGACCCTGGGTACTTAATAATGCCTCAGTGGCCTCCTTCACACTGAGTGTGCTTTGTGCTTCCCGTTATTGCAGGGCACAGACACCCACCATTGCAGCCTATCAAAGGACAAAATTATTGTCAGAGCTCAATCAGCTTCCACTGCCAAGTTTTGATTCTTTGCTCTTCAAATTCATACTGGAAAAAAAATCATTCTTTATTGAGGTCAGGTAGAAACAAATAATTTTGAGAATAATAATATCAATCCATGTACTCGTGCTAAGTACCTTATATGAGTATTATGCAGAGGTCTTGTGGGAATTAGTTGACCATGACCACAAATGTAAATAAATAAGTTGAAAAAAAAATCACTTCTCTAGAACCTGATGGTGTAGTGAACACAGTATACTCTCCTTAGAAAATCTTTTGACAATATTTATAAATTTGAAGAACTCATCTAAAAATTCTTATTTTATTCAGACATCTTCAACATGCTAATTATATTTATATTTTGAACTAAGGAGTGCTATTTCGTTCCCATAAAGATTTGAGGGATTGCTAACATTGTTGCAGCCTCTGCTGGCAAGAGTGACGTCTGTCTGCCCATGACACCTAAGTCATAACATTCCGCATAAATACCAGCAAGACACGGCAGGAAAGTTACTGAGGGAAACTAATTGAAATATACTCGAATAAATGTAAAGCACTCATCTTTTTAATGATTCACAAATAAAATGAAGATGACCCTGGCTGTTCTTTCTGTGTGATAAGACTTACTACTTCCCGAGACCCCTGATTTTGAATGCTGGGATGCAGTCCATAGCACGCCATGCATGCGACTGAACACTCAGTTCTGAGAGACCGCTTAACTTACTGAGATAAAATTTTTGACTTTATCACATACTTATCCAGCCTAAGAAAAACATTGTATAAATCCTTTCTAATTGTTAAAAAGTTGTAGATCAGGGGATTAGCCGCAAAACGGCCGTGTATCTGCTGTCTGTAATGCCCAAAGATCCCTTTCCTGTTCTGTGTTGTCATAGCGTTCCAACAGTCGGAGAGCTCGTCTGTGGTAAACTCACTGTTTAATTCAGTGGGACAGTTCCTTAATTTGTGCACCTCGCCTGCTGTCACTCTCAGTCTCCTTTTGTTAGTTTAATTAGATAAAGCTCCTTGTTAATCACTCTACAAGTAAACTTCTGGAGTCTCGTGTTGGAAAAATATAAACCTTCTATGAAACCAGAAATAAATAAATAAATCAAGCTCGGTAATAAAATGAATTTGCATTTTTGCAAATGCGTTAAACAGCTGATGAATTATTCAAGACTGGATGTTGGTTCTGCAGACTTAATGAGCCTCTCTAATTTGACTTCCATGCAAAATTACAAATTTTATTCCAGGTTTATGAATTGAAAAGTGTTCATTAGCAAAATGTATTCATCAATGTCCCATATATTATTGTAAGGAACACTTTTAAAAGTTTGGACCAGCAAATTTTGTTCTTTCATTATAAGCATAATTCTTTCATAGATGAAAGTGTTTCATTAACGTATTCATTTCTACTAATCTATATCTTCTCAGCAAAATATAGGTAAAAGTACATTTATTATTGTTATGACTTTTTTTCTTATATCATGCACCAGGCAACTGTGAATAAACCAGCCGTATATATTTCTCGCTGCATAAAGCTATTTTACTTGATCTCAGTGACCTAGTTCAAAGTTTTACAAACTGGATTTCTTCAAGACATTTATTCAAAAGAAAAACATTTCTTACTTCTTGAGTGTATCTTTTTTTTCCTAGGAAACAGAGCCAATAGTTACCACTTATCATTGAATAAAATTATCACTGTGGGACCGGAGCGGTGACTCAGTGGTTAGTGATTGCTGCTTTGGTAGAGGACCCTTTAGTTTCCCAATCCTCACATGAGACTGCTCATAGCTGCCTGGATGTCTAACTCCAGAGGAGCCACTGCCCTCTTCTAGCCCCCACAGACATTGAATTTGTATGCAAAACCCACACAAAACACACACATATACTCATAAATAAAAAATCATTGAAATAAAAATAACAATAAAAATTAACAAATGATCAAAAATAACATTCCATGTCTGTGTTTTTGAAAACTCCATGTAGGACTTACATTGCAGCACAGATAAGAATAATGTTTAAATAACAGGATCTGTTAATATTTACTAACCTTATTTGCCCTATATGTGGCTTAATTTATGTCTGCTGTATTTAGTTTTACATTTTTAAGGACAAATGATACCACACGTTATTTGTATTGTATCATCTCATAAAGAGAAAACTGAGACTTACAGTTTGAGCCAATGTCCCTAGTGGTCATGAGTTTTTAATGGACTTCCTTCAGAGTTGCAGCCACTGTCCCTTTGAGGGGTTGTTCATGGAAGATGCAACTTTGTGTTCTAACAGATATTATTTTTATGGCTATTTTTAGTGTTTTTTAAATTAAAATAGAATCCCATTACTCCTCATTTTTGATACTCCAGCCTCTCCCAAACGGTCACCTTCGAATCCCTTCCATGTCCCTACCACTCTTTTCTTAATTATTATTATTAATGTTATTGCTATCATTATTATTATCACATCTATTATTACATAATATTATATATTAAATTATATGCATATATAATACATGGTTTAATTATTATGGACACATATGTATCATTCCATATATGTGGTGTGCATATGTGTAAAACCTAAGTCTGTTTTAGTTCTTAGTATGCATATGGTTTCACGGCTGTTCATTCTGCATTGGACAACCAATAATGGCGGTAATCATTGTGTGAAATACCAATTCCTCACACTTTTAGATAAAACAGTCCAATGCTATCTATCTTTCTGTTATCTAACATTTTCCTATTATTTATAATGAATCCATCATCTGTTCTCTATATATTATCTATTTTTCATATCTATTATGCATCTGTGTATTATCTACCATCTATCTATACATATTATTTATATATACATAATTTATCATCTATTACCTTTTTTAATTTCTTTTTGCCTGTCTAACTACTTTATTATAACCATGTCTAACCTGTTTTCTGTAGGATGTATGAGGCTGAACTTTGCTGATGATGGCTATGAATGTAGTCCAACCCAAAACAGTAAATTTATTTAAAACTTTAAGATATTTAATTTTAAGATTTTCTTTTGTAACTCGGTTATTTATTTTGGAAATGCTTGATATAATTTATCAACCAATCTATCTATCTTTCATGTATCTATACTTTTTAATCTGCATATCATTTATCTATTTACACATAGGCAAATATAAAGAAATGCCTATAGTGAATCATCAGAACCAGTTTATGAGAGTGGAGGAGGCTGGAGGACATTACTAAAGACAATTTAAAATAGTGTGAGTAGACATTTGTTGGTGATTCTAGGGACAGTTAGAAGATAGTTAAGTCAGTTGTAAAAGCTATGGCAATAGGATTTCAGATGGAAATGAAGATACCATTAGATTTAACTGAAACTTATTCTGTGATGCTTTGGCGCAGACTGAAATGAGTTCTGGTCATACCCGGAGGCTTGCAGGGTAGATGAGCTTTAATGTACTGGGTTAGTTGATTATTGGAGCATGGAGATTAAAGCAATGGTAAAACAGATACTTTTTGCTTTTTTGTGACAAAATACTCTTAAGAAGCAGTTTAAGAGAGGAAGGGTTCATTTTGGCTCACACTTTTAGGAGAAACAGTTCATGGCTAGAAAGTCATGGCAGTAAGAATGAACAGCTGGGACATCCACCTTACATCATGCAGAGAACAGAGAGAAAGGAGCTTAGTCTATATAAACCTTAAGTTCTACTCCAAATGACTCTTGGTCCAGGCAGACACCTGCCTCCAGGCTGACCTTCTGGTGGAGACCAATGGTTTTAACACATGAGCCTCTCTTTCCACATGCAGACTGCAACAGTGGTGGATAATGACACCTTTTAGCCCATTTTATAGTAAAAATCAAGAAAAAATAAAACAGAGTCAAATTATTTAGAAAATTTTCTGGTTGGTCAGAAATGAAGCATTTGTTGGGATACAGGCAAGCAAAGTGTTCTATAGCAGTCAGTGAAAAGCCACATCATATCATAGGAAAGATGCTTCCAGACCATCTCCAAAATATGTATTCCCTGGCAGCCATCACAGGTTCAATGTTATACAAATACAGATTTGATTTAAAGACTTTGGAGAATGGAATCATTCCAAAAGGGAACCTAAATAGGCCTAAAACTCAGTACTACTCAAGAGCAATGCCCTCACTGTCATTCAGAAAGGCAGAGGTCAGGGCAGTCATGATTCACACTCCTGCTGGGAAGAGACCATAATTTCCATATGGTATTGATTTTTGGACAATGTAGAAAGCAAGAGTTAAGGAAACAAGGTGGCTTCCCCAACTGTGAGATCAGGAAGCTCAAGGCAAGGGTTGGAAACCTAGCAAACAACGGTGAGAGTGCAAATAGAGCTCCACCACAGCTTCCGGAAGAAAGAGGTCCTAGCAATGATGAATGGCTGCTGAGGGAAGAGAAGGCAGGGAGCAAACTAGCCATAGAATGAGGATGCAAGGGCACGCTTGTGATATGGGGTTCCCCTCTGTATGCTCTGATTATGTTTTATCGCCATTGGTTAATAAAGAAGCTGCTCTTGGCCAATAGCTTAACAGGATATAGCCAGGCTGGAAAAGATATATAGAGAGAGCAGGCGAAGTCAGAGAGACACCATGTAGCTGCTGGAGGAGAAAGATGCCCACGTGCCAGTAAGCTACGAGCCTTGTGGTAAAATATAAAATAATAGATATGGGTTAATTTAAGATGTAAAAGCTACCTAGAGATATGCTTAACCTATTGGCCAACCAGTATTGCAAATAGTATAGTTTCTGTGTTTTTTTGGGGGGTTCTGAGCAGTCAGAAACAAATGAGCAGCCTCTGCCTACAGGTCTGCCTATGTCCATGAGAGACTACATCTTGTCATAGAGTATTCTAGATGGAAGACCATACTTCTGACAGAGTTGAAGATTTTCCCTGATGCATTTTGTTCTTTCCTTGAGCAACTCTTCTTTAATATTTATATTCATGTCCTTCAGAATGCAGATGTATAATGATTTACCATTATGTCTTGAAATTATATAATTTTCCGTTGTATTTTCATAGGGTCTCATAATGGAACTTGTCTTGAGTACCATAGGGGAATTCTGGTTTGGATCTTTGAAAAAAGTTGGGGTCTCTTGGAGTTAGAATAAATGCATTTTCCACTGTTAGAGTAGCCTTAAACTGGTACCTGCTGGTAGAACACTATAGTTTGGATTTTGGTTGTACTCCAGAGTATAGTGACATTTCATTTTTATTTTAATAAATAAGGCTTGTTTAAAGATGAGAGTGTAAAGCAGCCCCACTGGTCAGCCTTACACAGTGGTAACTCACACCTTTAATCCCAGTAGTCACACTAGTTGCCATAAAAACCGGGCAATGCCCACCTTTAATCCCAGAACTAGAAAGGATTATAAAACAGGAGGAGACAGCGCTCAGTCACAGTCTCATTCTGAGATTCCTAGAGGCAGGATTGCCATTTTCAGACTGAGGTAAAGATAAGAGTCAATGGCTGGCTATTTTGTTTTCCAGATCTTTAGGTTGAACTTCAATTTCTGATTCTGAGTTTTTATTAATTATGCATCATCAGCGAATGTGTGTTACTGTCGTCGGTGGTTCTTTGGAGAAGTGGTGGAATCTTTGGTAGGTGAAGCTTCCCTGGAGATAACTGGGTCATTGGAGACATAGTTCTTGAGACTTTGGGGGAGATAGTTATGACATTGGGGACCTAAATCAAAAGGGGACCTAATTCATAAAGTTTTGGGGGAAATATTTGGGTCAGTGCTAAACTAGACTCAAAGGGTACTTTGGTAGCATGGCTCATCCAGCTTTCCTCTTGCTTCCTGGCCATGACATAAGTGTTTTGGTTAACTACTTGTTTCTTTGTTACCGCTTAGCTCCCCAAACAGAGGCCCAGAGAAAAGGTACACATGATCATGTATGAAGTTTCTGAAATTATGAGGCAGATAGATATGTTTGTCTTGTCAACCGTCTGTCCATACACAGCAACCTCTGAACTTATGTGAACATGCATTTTCTTTTGACCTGTCCTGTACCTGAGCCTGTTTCCTTCAGGCTTGTCTCATGCTTACCCCACCCCATTCAACCATTAGCATAGATTCTTGTATGATAACCCAGTATACATTCAGTATACATGATATGTGAAAGCTGTATTTTTTACATTTTACTATTAGCTTTTGTGTTACAGTCAGCCACCATGCATTCATGCACAGCAAAGGAAGAAACAGCTGGACACCTTCCTTTCTGCAATTACTTGTTTGATTTACTGTTTCCCTAAGTGGTTACTTACAGAAAAATGAAGTAATGCCTCACATCAAGCACTGAGCACATTGTAATGTTTGGGGGTAACAGCTTTTCAAAGGTTGTTTAGAACTCCTTAGGGAAGCTGCTATATCATTCATTTTAATAACAAATCTGTCAGATATGTGCGTATATGAGTGTAGTTTATGTGTGAAGATGTATGTGTGATAGGGTGCGTATGTATGTAAGTATATGAATATATGTGTCGATGTGTGTATGAGAGGGTGTGTATGTATAAAACAGAGGGAGCATGTGTATACGTGTGTGTGCACATGTGTGTGTCATGTATAAGAGTCAGATCTTTAATAATACCTTTAGGCATTGCAGCACCAATCACAACTTCTCTACTGCTGATAATTTTGCACATTGAAAGTGACTTATAATAAAACCTCTGAAGAACTACAAGAGGAATTAAAACCCCAACCCAGAACAGTAAGAAAGACATCATCTATTGATTCTGTATGACCTGCGACTTCATAACCACCTTCAGCTTTCTGCATGGAAAACAATCGATATTATTTATAGTAATGTGAAAGGAGCTAAGACTCACCCGCAGGACACAGAGGTATCTAGTTTTACCCTTCTGAAAATTCTGGGAAAGAAACCATGGTGTTCTTATTTGTCAAGGTCTTGTCCTTCCAAGATCATACACAGTGAAGATTAGAGATTGGATCTGAAGATTCGTGATTCCTACCAGCTGTCACCCACAGTCACACCTTACAGGACTTTCTCTGTAGTTTGTTTCTTTGTTTTAATAATTTGTAGATTATTTTTCTCTTATTTTGTCATGAGGTTTTTGATAATGAAGTATTTATGACATTTGACAACTATATTCAAATATAGCTTTCAACATTTTATACAGTATTCATTTCAGAGTTTGTCTCCCTTAAGCATGGGACTACCTAGAATTTCTGCCTACCGCATATATGTGCTGGCATATGTTGACACAATATTGTCCTTGAAAGCTTACATTATGTTTGTACATCATGGGTGTGGGGAACAGAACCTTGAAGGAAGGACCAATTTATTTCCCATTTATTGAAATACAGTATCTATGATATTTAAATGTTGTATTCATTCATGAACATCTTCATCATTGCCCTTCTTCCCTCTTCCAATCTGTACCTCCCTTCCCCAAATTCAGGATGTTTTTTTTACTATTGTTGTTTATTTGCTTTGAGGCAGAATCTTAGAAAAGATAATCCCAGGCTGAGCTTTAACTTGTCATCTTCTTGCTTCAGCATCCCAAGCGATGGGGTTATGGGACTGTGTCAACACACCCAGATTCTATGCTCGGTCTTACTTCTGAAACATTATCAAGACCAGAACGCTCCTGGGTACCTGGGGTGAATGAAAACTGTAGACACTTTTTCCCCATAGTTCTGGCAATGTATGACTAGTTGTCATTCCTCATCCATAGCATTATTTCCCCGCTGTGTCCATCCACAGAAACTGTTTTTGACAGACTTGCTCAGTTGCATCAGCACATCTCCTTGCCAAGCCTGGCTTGTGGATCAACACCTGTCATGTCCAAACCGAGTTTTATCACTACTGATTTTTTGAGTCATCATTTATATTCCATGACATTGCTTAAATCAACAGAAAGAATTATACTTGGTTAACACCACACCCCCATCTCTGCCCTTCACATGATTTATTTATCAAGTTTCTTTTAAAGCAGGTATTTGTCCTTTTGATTAAGGATTTTGTTTTCTCAAAATATTATACTTTTATATTTTCTGGCCTTTGTTGAAAAAATATTCTTATGAGTCCCCAGGAGTACTTTTAGCTGAGGGATGAACAGTAACCATGGCTTATGTTGCCAAGGGACTTTTATTTCTTTTTCTTATGTTCATGGGATTGTACTTTTATGATGTTTCCCGTTTAGTGTTTTTAAAACTGTAGTGATTAGCTGTCCATAGAGATAAATTTAAATGACTTTTGTTTTTTCTCTTGCAATACATACCAAACTTTCATTTTATTTTGTGAACTATGCCTACTAAATCAACATGATGATTCTTCATTATCCCACGTCTTTTATGCATATGCAAAGTCCTCAACCTCCACATAAACAAAGTTGGAGAGGAGCCAGTGCTTCTGAAGTTATTTTTCTTTACTTTAGAAATGAGAAGATAAGCCAGGAACAGTTTTCAGGCTCTGTCTAATTACGAAGAAGAACCTGACCACTCCTCCCATATCAAATCCAAGAATTTCATGTCACATTTTAATCTTCACCTCTGTTCACTGATCTCTCCACCCTGGTGTTTCTTCTTAAGGATTTTCCCATCTGTTAAATATGCTTGTTTCTTTTTTTGCTATTTCCTAAGATGTCTGAGAATTTTGATTTTTTTAAAAAAAAAACAAATACCAAGGGAAAAAAAGTATCTTCTTTTAGACATAATGAGCAATATAAAAAATGACCCCATACAATTAGGATAGTTTTAATAACCTTAATTTTAAAACTTCTACACTACTAAAAGACACATTTTTATTACAATAAGTTATTTTTCCTTTTGTTTTTCTGAAACTGAGTCATATATAACTCAGGCTGGACTTAAACCATCTGTATAGCTGAGAATAACCTTGAACTTCTGATCCTGCTGCTTCCACCTCCTGAGTTCTGGGATTATAGACATGCACTACCATATTTGGATCCTTAAATAAATTATTTTCTTTTTTATTTCTTTTTATTTATTTATTTGTTTTAAAAGAAAACAATTATTTTTTTCATTTCCGATACTAATCCCAGTTCCCACTCCCTCCCCTTCTCTCATTCCCTCCACCTATGCCCTCACCCCACTCCTACCCACTCCTCAGAGAGGGTGAGACACATTGCTTTGGGGAAGGTTCCAGGCTCTCCCTACTATATCTAGGCTGAGCAAGGTATCCATCCAAAGAGAATGGGTTCCCAAAAAGCCAGGTCAAGCAGTAGGGTTAAATCCTGAAGCCCCTCAGTCTGTCCCAGCCATGCAACTGTCACCCACATTCAGAGGAACTAGTTTGGTCCTTTGCTTGTTCCTTCCCTGTCTGGCTGGAGTTGGTGAGCTCCCATTAGCTCAAGTAGACTATTTCAGTGGGTGTCCCCATCATGGTCTTGACCTCTTTGCTCA
>LOJH01038489.1:0-15040 GCA_001685095.1 Ellobius talpinus | reverse complement strand
CAGGCATACAGACAGAATATTGTATACATAATAAATAAATAAATAAATGTTTTTTTAAAAAAAACTACAGAAGATAGGGTGTCTAAATTTAGCTTAGTATACTGGAGGCCTTCAGGCTTGTCCATCCATTGCCCACAGACACTTGAAGTACTAGTGAAGGTACCAGTGCTCAAAAGATCCCAGGCCAAAGGTGCTAAGGCTGTGTTTCTCAACCTGTGGGTCACAACCCCTTCGGGGGTCAAACGACCCTTTCACAGGGGCTGCATACCCGATATCCTGAATATCAGATATTTACATTATGATTCATAACAGTAGCAAAATTAGTTACGAGTGGCAACAAAATAATTTTATGACTGGAGATCACCTCAGCGTGAGGAAGTTTGCTAAAGGGCCGCAGTGTTAGGAAGGCTGAGAACCACTCTCCTAATATGTTGAGTCCACGGGGTAACCTGGGACCAGGGATCCTCCGGTGTGGGCCAGCTGAGAACATTGCTCCAGACTGAGTATGTGTATGAGACCCACCTGCAGCTCAGAAACTCCCTGGGTTCCTTGGGACCTACGTGCAGAGAGGCAGAGGTACCCAGCCTGTTCCAGAGAGGCCCTGGCACTGTGGGCAGGGCTTCCTCGTGTTCTTTCTGTGTCTCAGCAGCTATGACTGTGCTGTGGCCCACACTTGCTAAAGAGGCCTTGGGGAGGAAACTCCCTGTGTGAGGCCTGCAGAGCACCGCCCAGCTCCACATAAACGAGAGCCAAGACTGCCAGCCACAGTGACGGTGAACCCTAGTAGGCAGTCCGTGGGCTGCATACCTGACTTACATGGAAGGGACTGGGGGAAGAAAGCAAAACAACAACATCAAGAACACTTCACCCCGGTAGATCCCAGGGGGTGGGTGTATCAGTAGAGGTGTCAAAGCCAGGAGGGTTCCTGGCTTCACCATTAGAAAGCTGCTCCCAGCAGTCTCCAGAGCCTAGGAAGCCAGCCCAGCTGCCTGGCCTGAGCTTCACCTTCCACCCCAGGCAGTGACTCAGGAGCAAATACGGAAAGCAGACAATGACTTCAGCTCCTTCCCCCACAGGACAGTGTGACCATCGCCCAGAGTCCTCTGTGGAGCCTGAGGCCTCAATGGCATTGAGGCTGGCAGTGCAGGCTCCTTGGGTGCAGGGAAATACAATGTGTTTACCGGCAGCATGCAGATGCCCTGAGCCTCCTGCTCCTCACAGAAGGATTGTGCTGTTCAGAGGTTGATGCCTGTGAACACTGAAGTGACATTAAAAGTGGCACTATTATCTCCTATTGTGGCAGGCCACAGCCTGTACCAACAACGTAGGGCTCTAGAGAGGCCACTGGGGTGGGAAGCTTGCTACCAGACAGGTGCTGGCTGAGAAAGGCAAAGGCACTGTGTCACAGGTGGTCACCCTCCCCACTGGCTAAGCTGTCCCAGAACTTTGCCCTTTTCCTCAGAAATCCTTTCTGAAGGGCCTGAGTCCCTCCCTCCTACTCATCAGACCTCATGTCTTCTGCAGATGGTGACTGAGGGAGAGGTCATTTTCTTCAGAAGCTGATTTTCCAGGTCTTTTGTGGAAAAATCACATTATTTCACCCTTACGTTGTACCCAAATGTGTCTCATTAATTTAAAATTGGTCCTGTCTTTCAGAGAATACAGCCTAAAAGACTTAAGGATGAAGCAACACCCTGGGTCCTGTTTTCCACTTAGCTGTCTTGAATGAAAAAGAAAAAAGACAAGGGTCTAGATACTAATAGATAGCACAGACAGTAAAGTGCCTGCCGTGCAAGCATGAGGATCAGCATTTACACCGCCAGTATACACATGGGGGGGGTCTGGCAGTGCACATCTGTAACACCAGCATGTGGAGACCGGTACAGTCCTGGAGCTCGCTGGCCAGTCAGTCTAGCTTAACCAGTGAGCTTCAGATTCAGAGAGAGATCCTGTCTCAAGAGTGAGGTGGAGAGCAATGAAGACACCCAATGCTAACCTCTGAGCTCCATCCAGACTCACACAGGCATGCTCCCCTGGGAATACATGCATGCATGCATACTTACATGTGCCACACTTATACAGAGTAGGTGGGTACATAGGCAGGAAGATAGACAGATGGATGGACATATAGACAGATAGACAGACAGATAGTTTTGAAAGAAAATTATAAGAAAATGAGGTACAGTGTTTATAGTGGAAATCTAGTAAGGAGCGTGGAAGTTCGTTAAACTCTTTCTATAACTTTTGTGCATTTGCAATTACTCCAAAAATTATGAAAAGTATATTTACACATTGCAATCTCTACCTCTTGTATCTCTAAACTTCCAGTTTTCGTTAACATGTTACTAAACATGCAGCTATGCCCCTATGCATTTCCTGCCCTGCCTTATGCTATCCCAGTGCTCCCTGACTTGTAGGGGGCTGCACATCTTTGTCATTTTCAGTGGTGTACTTCAGACAGCTATATTTTCATATTCATATTTTAATTTTCATATTTTAGTGCCGCATGATTTTCCTTTTGTCTACTTCTTTTTACGAAGGACTTTGCTCCCAACACCGCTGCCTTTGTTAGCAGGCCCTCAGGGTACCATGGCAGAAGCTCTGGACACAGGCAGCAGGCTGCACTCCAGGGAAGCTGGTCCCACAGCCTTTTGTTTCCCGGGACTCTTTCAGTGCTTTCACAGCCTGACTTAGTTTTGAGAACTGGGTGCTGTGTGATATGATCTCGAGCTAGTTTGCTTTGATACTTCATTCCCTCCACTGAGTTGCCTGTGGGAAAAGGAGCCCCCTCTGAAACACAGTTCAGAGTGAATGAGGTGGGTGGGTGGAAGCCTCCTCTGGACCCAGTAGACCCTCCTGTCTGTGTCCACGGTCCTGTCCTCTTCCCTTTGATAGCCTTATAATTAACCTTTTGTGTGCATCTGGGAAATTATTTCTCCCACCACAAGGCTAGCGCCCTGTGAGGACCTAGTTTGTGCTGGCAATTGATCACTTGCACCTGTTCTGTGTCTGGCATTCATTTGCTTAAATATCCAACAAATATGTAGGTGTCTGAAGATCTAGTGATCATATAGCAGAGCTTGGTTGTGGTGTGAAACTTCACCACTGGCTATAATCAGAAGACATTTGAGGGACACTTACCATATTCTAGACACTCTAATCAAGGGGAGGTGTGTCAGGAAGGAAAATAATCTAGCTCTTAGAAAAAGAAAATGCTCAGGACAGTAGTGGACTGGAACCCTTGCCACTGCTGCCATGGCCCCACCTTTTTTTTTTCCTGTGAAAGAGACCACGAGGCTACGTGATGCAGGGGACGCTACAAGACAGACAACGTGATGCAGGGGATGCTGTTTCCTCCTGTCACGGGACAAAAGCTGTAGAAGACATCCTGCCCCCAGACCAGAACTGGCCTGCGGTCTGAGGCTGATTTCCAAGGCAGGTGGTGACTCAGAAGTCGAGAAGCAGGAAGTTTGGTGCTGGGGGGAGCTCAGAGTTGGCCCTCACATCAGTCACACTGGACTTCACTGGTCCAGTCCCAGCTCTGAGGGTCACGGGTCTGAGCGAACAGGGCAGGGCACCCATCTCTCAGGGTAGGAAAAGTGGACAAGGGAGCCCCTTGTCTGCCTTTGGGCTGAGGGGGAGAAAAAGTGACATGCTGTTTAAAGTATGCTTGGGAAGGTGCCTGGGGCATGAACATGGGAATTAGCCTAGAGATTTCCCAGAAGTCTCTCAGTGAGAGGAAACCCAACATCACCTAAGTGTCAGCCTTGATACCGCACTCGGGGGGATTTAGGACTAGGAAAGACATCTTTTGATTGGTATGCAAAGCATCCGTAACTGAAACTGACCATCATGGGCATCTGAATTTGTTTTCAGCAAGGAAGGAGTTGTTAGGCAGCTCCCCAAGTGTGGAGGACACACTCAATGTGCCCAGTGTGTAAGGGCGATAGAGCAGGTCCTTTCCTGAAGCTGGGGCTCTGTGGGGATGTCCTTGCCACCACCCAGTTCCTCCACTGCCTGAAGTCTTCAGAGAACAAACCCAGGATGTGCCTTCTGCAGGGCCAGCACAGAGTGAGGTCACAGGCTGGTGTGAAAGACCTTAGAACCAGCCATGCAAGGCACATGGGCCACAATGTCCATCGCCAGTAAGGACAAGCATGGTCACTCTGTCCCTCTAAGGCTCTGCCTCCAGAGCTTCCCTTGCCAAGTTTTAGGACTCATAGCTGATGATATTAATCCTGCCAGCCACAGGCATGGAGGGTCTCTCCCTGGGCTCTTCCTGACTTTCTCAGTTCCCCTTTCTTCTGATTGCCTTCATTTCTATCATCGTACCCTCAATATATTGGGGTTTCAAGAGGCCAAGGGCATCCTTGAAGCCCCCTTTTCTCAAGTGTGTGCCTTTGCTATGGTCTGGGCAAATGTCCTTCAGAGGCTGTGTTAAAGTCTTGGTCCCTGCATGAGGTGCTGTTGGGAGCTGGTGAAGCCTTTAGGCGTGGGGCCAAGCACTGACTTTTTCTTGGCCGTTCAAAGGCATCCTCCTTCCTACCCCCCATTTTCCTGCCATTGCTTTGGCTGGCCATGGCTCTTATCATCTGTCCCGTGGATCACTGGCATTGACCCTTGATCTTGACCAGTGCACCTCTGCCACCTCCTCTTGCTAACAGTCAAGTATCTATTGAGATGTCATCTCTTTCCTTAGTTTACCCTCCCTTTCTGGTACCTTTGTAACTTAGGAATAATAGAAGGCCTTTTCAATATCTCCCACTTCATACTCTGATATGAAAAATTGCATGCAGTAAACTCCTTCAATTTCCCTGCAGACATGAGCAATTTTATGCCTCTCTGCTTGAGAAGACCTTTCTAAAAGAGGGCGTGTGGGCTCCTCCCCTGGGCGATCAGGCTATTGAAATAATGGATCCTAAGCTATTGGAATTTCCCTGGAATCTCATGCTGAAAAGAAGGATAGAGCCTGGTGGCAGCTGGAGGAGCCTGTCTCCTTGAAGAGACTCCTCGTGGTTCTTGATTGTCACAGTACCTAGCAGGGGAGGCTGGAGCCAAGACAATGACAGTTAGTAATGAAGAGGACCACACTTTCCCAACTGCTTGGTGATGAAATTCGTCCTTTCTCTAAACCTGAATCTCATGTCAGATCCTGGAAATGGACTTGAGGGGCAGGGTTGCCTGGCATCTTCCCAAAGTGCCCATATGGAACTTTATTTGACCAGTTGAGGATAGGTGTCTGAGCCTAGCTTGTTAGGGACTGCCAGAACCCACGTTATTAACCTAACAACTTTGGTAACATTTTGAAATGGCAGACATGAACAGCAAATATGGTAACGTATCAGCTGGAAAGGATGCAAGTTCCTAATTCTAACCTCCCCACTTCTCTGCAGACTTGAAATTAAAGCAATATTTGCAAGCAGGCTAAAAACACTTTGAGCTTGTTTTTTCCTTTATTTATTATTTAGTTTTGAGGGTTTCTGTTTTGTTTTTCAGATAGGAACCTGTCCTATAGCCCAGGCTGGCTTTAGAATTCACTATGTAGCCCAGGTAAGCCTTGAACTCTTGATCCTGCTTCTGCCTTCCTAGTGGTGGAATTACAGACAGATGCCACCATGGCCATTTTAAGATCACAACTTCAGGAACAAACCAGAGTGTTGTGGAAATGATAGCTCAAATGAAGGCCTCTGAAGCCATTTCTCTGACCTTCTCCTGCGGGCCTATCCCTTAACCCTCATTCTTCCCCAGAGGCAAACTGTAGAAACTCAAAGTCCTCAGTCTCAGGATGGGTCCCAGAAAAGAGGACAGCTCCTCTGAAAAGCCAGCCATAAAACCTGATAACGTATTGCTTTGACTTCCTCCCACTTTTCTAATGTGAGAGCCTGCCAGAAACAAATTGTCTGCCCTACGGTATAAGTCCTCGAAAGCACTGGGCTCCATTCCCAGATGGAGGGCAGCACAGAGCAGCCTTGCAGAGTTCACAAAGGCCTTGCTAAATCCCCTATCTAGCCCCCCACTCTACCCCCAGGTCCAGCTCCCCCACATCTAGCAGTAGCTGGAGGCTCCTGGATGCAGCCAGTTTTCTACACAAGTGACCATGCTTAGCGGAAACTGAGCATAAATGTAGACAGCTCATCCTAGCTGACCTTTGGCCCTAAGAAGAGTCTATTGTGCTTTTGTCATAAAGATGTGGGTCTAAATCACGGCAGGAGATAGGTGAGCCTTTTCCTGCCCCCACAGCTGCCACCATTGCCCTTGATCTCCCCTCACCCACCTGCAGACCAGCACACTCCTTTGCCAGGTTCATGCTGTGCGCAGTCAGCTTTGGGCTTGGACATGAAATGGTTGATTTGTCCTCCCAAGAGCGCTTTCAACTTTGCCCTCGGGGTTGGCTAACCACCTCCAGGCTGTTCACTTTTATTTCCCTAAGTGGGATCATATTCTACTTCAAAAATTTAAGCAAATAAAAATGTAACTCCCAACGGTTATGTGTAATCCTGGGATCGGCCATCAGAGATTTCCCTCTGGGAAGATTTGAGGTGATAAGAAGCAAAGGTTGAGAGAAATAGTCTAGTGTGGTCCTTTCAGAACTCCCAAGTGCCAGAGGGTTTTTATTGCTATGAAAGGACACAATTTTAGCCCTTTTCATATATTCCCATTACATACATATAAAAATTAAGAAAGTATATTTACCCCCATCCGCACTCTAATAGTTAATGATCTCGGCTACCTAATCAAGAAAAGTGAAAATATGTGGCCTGGAGAGAAGTTGCTCATGACTGTTCCTGTTAGCATCGCTCCCCATAGCCCAAATTAGAAACATTGTCAATATCCATCAGTTTCAGATGGACCGACAGCGTGTGGGATATCTATACAGCATAATAGAATTCCTCACCAAAGGGATGGGATGCTGAATCCCTGAAGATAGAGTCAAAAGCGAAAGTCCACACATGGTCCTGTTTATATGAAGTGTCCAGAATAGTCCAAGCCCAGAAAACAAAAGCTGATTAATGTTTGCCTTGGGCTGGGAGCAGAGGGATTAGGAATGGTGGTTGCTTGTGGGCACAGGGTTCCTTTGAGAAAAACACAAAGGTTCTAGAAGTAGATGGAGATGATTGCCTAACTTTGTGAATATAATAAAAACACTGAGCTGTGAGATTTAAGGGGGTGACTACTAAGACTTGAGAATTATACCCCAGTTTATTTTACATTCCATGGAAAACAGCCCTCTCCCTGATCCCATCTTTCAGAGCAGTCAAGGGTGGGGTAGCAGGGGGATGGGGAGATGGGTGGGCATTCTGGGTGTCATTAAACCATCTCTCTCAAGTCTCTGGCCAGACTTTACAGGATGCTGGCCAGGGTTCCCCAGCCCGCTTCTAATCTCCCTACCCCCCCATCCTGCCCTCTCCGTCCTCCTGGGAGCAGCAGGGTTCCCTCTGGCACCTGCGGGGCTGCTCTCTGTGTGCCTCTGATTCCTGTTCACCAGCTCTTCATGTAACCCTCTTGCCTGGCTCCACTTCCCTTTCCTCCTGAACCCACCGCATTCACCTTCTTCCAAGTTGTGCACTTGTTCTTTGCTTTACTGCAGACAACACCTGCTCCAAAGGTTTCTGGGGCTCGGGGGAAAGCTTAGAAATCTGTACTTGGTGCTATTTGAAAGATGGAGTTTTATGCTTCAAAAAAATGTGGTTTTTTTCCCATAAAAAGATGGTATCCCACTTTTAAAGCTAAATAATTTTGAGATCTCTTGCATAAATAATATTTTATTACAGGTAGTAATCTAATTTATACATGTTCATACATTTCAAGGACTACACCCAAGCATCAGGAACATAAAATTTCAAATGCGAAATTGAAATTTACACCAACAAACACAGAAAACTATTTTCAGACTATGTGCTACCTTCAATTGCTTACACAGGATCCAAAGAATGCAGGCAAACCCTAAAATCGTAGCAGAAGCATTTCCGCACACTGGTATCAAAATCTAGTTTGTGCTGAAGTGTTTCTGCTAGATTCATAGAGTATTCTTTGGAAAGAAGGAGTGAAGAGTCATCATCTGGTTGCCCTCCGGACTTTCTGCAGCTCTTCTATGGGCTTCCATTGCTGGTTGATGGTTATAAGCTTGAAAAACAGAAAGCAAGCCACTTTGTTAAGGGTCGACTTTCTGTCCTCACATTCCCTTAGGGGACCTGTCGTTCTCCCTTAAGGAAGAATATCACTATAGAATCACCTCTCCTTGACTCTGAATCAAGCACAGAATAGCAGACTGGCCAGTTTCTCACCATACCATCCCCTAAGACCTCTGGGTCTCCAGGTGTCACAGGACCAGGGAGCAGTCACACATCTGTCCTACTTACATTAGTAGGGTCAAGATTTTTAATTTGCTAAGATAGCATTTAAATTCAAGGGGTGCATCAGTTCCTTGTAAAAGGATGGACAATGTTCAAGGCACAGGGCAAGACACACAGTAGGCTCCTAAAATTCCCTCCTTGCAGTTGCTTCACAGAGGCATGAATGAGCCAATCAGCTCTCATTTAGACACCCCCATTTGTCCCCCAGCAGCGCTTTCTCATCCTAGGCCCTGAGACACAAAGATTCTGAATGCCTCTCCTTGACTTAAATGTTTTCAGAGCTTTACCTTTTGTGAAGTCTTTTCTAACAGCCCTAAATAGTGTTCATTCTGGCCCCATGCTTCTAGTCTTCAGAATATTTAAATTATAAAAACTAAAACCTAGAGCAGTGAGCTGGCAAGATGGCTGAGTGGGAAAAAGTGCTTGCACCCAAGGCCTACAACCTGAGTTTGATTTCTGAGATCTACGTGGTAGGAGAAGAACACTGATGGCGTTAGTCATCCTCTGACCTCCACACGCGAGCCACAGCACAGGCATGACTCCCTGCCCCCAAAAAATAATTACAAATAAATAAATAAATGCAAATAAAACCTTTTGAGTAGTCTTTTGAAAATGAGTGAATGACAGCTAACTCCACTGAGAAAAAAAATCCAGTCCATTTTCAGGAATTCCTATTGTTTATCCCACCTTATATTAATTTTAGGTAATAGGGAAACAAGGTAATGTATTTCAAAACTGATAAAGATTTATATTTGAGTGGCTAAATATGGGCTGGGCACCATGCTAAAAGGCTCTGTATTTAGATTCTTTAAGCTCTGAGGGCAAGTTTTACCATCACGATCATTTCACAGATTCAGAGAAGCCACACTGTCCGCCGTGTCTGTGCAGAGCAGAACAACGACCTGAGCTAGGTCTCTAGACCACTGTTTCCAAAATGACACTAGATGTTCACTGTCGGTACAAGGGCTACAGCCTGCTTTCCTGGCGAAGGTCCTAACTGAATGTCAATCACACCTTGTAACTTGAGCAATACCTTTTGGGGTTGAGTAGGATCCACCATTTCCCAAGGTTCTGGGTTTCTTTTCCGATCAATACTAAAAATAAAAGAAGATTCATTAAATGTAGGTAAATGTGTTTATACAAACCCGAGAGAGTTTGGGCGTATAAAATATCCGGGGACTGATCCGGTCTCCATGCCGGAACTGCTAACTTTGGTCACCCGCTGTAACCACTGAAGTGAAAGAAGCGTCCACTGAAAACTCAGGGTTTGCTTCGAGCTTTAAGGATCCCTTCCTCTGTAGTGCAGGTAAGAGGTCTATTTGCTTTATTGGGCGGGATTGGAGACTGCGCCCACAAACAGGTAGTCATGGAGGTGAAAGGACAAGCAAGGGCCCAGTTTCTAGCAGGGATGGGGGACGCTGGCTCCGAGCACCACCCTCTCTGCCTGTTGTTAGAGCGCCTGTCCTCTCTGAACCTTGAACCAGCCTGTAATTACTCTCAGAGATATCTCTTCCTTGCATCCCAGGAGACAAAACCTAGCCAGTACTTTCCTTTACCCAAAGTTGAGAATAGAGTTCATTGCAGATAGCTGAACGTTTCAATTCTACCACAGTAGGAGAGAACTTTCTCATTAAGTTGACATTTTGAAACCTAAAGCATTTATGTTTGATGATATGTACCCCCTAAATGTTTAAGTATTTCAATTTCAATGCTTAAATTTAAAAAGAAATCAAATTTTACTTCGCTACAGGAGAGTCTAGGGTTCAGATGTAAGAAACAAATGTCACCGTCTGTCAGCCCCTCTGACACCAGAATTCCTTTTCAGCCCACACTTTGATGTTCTGATTCGTAGGAAAAGCCCAGACACTGACGGCATGTGTTTCAGAATCTGCAGGACGGAGAAAAGCAGACATCCCTACACGGGACGCATTAGTACTTACACCACGTCGGTTTTTTTCAAAGCATACATAGCGAAAGCTGAAGCTCCAGTGGCCGCCAGGGTTATGATAAACGCCATAGGAATGAGCTAAGACAGAAGAGGTAGGGGATAGGTTCAGTATGAAACCTCTGAAATATAACAAAATAGTATAAAAATTCAAAATCTTCATCTTTTATTTCTTCTCTAGAGAGAAAAAAACGAAAAAACACTCAGAAGTCAAGATTTACCGGTTGCTTTAAAAACTTACTTCCTTATTTTTCGTCAATCTCTGGAAGATGCCCATGATGACTTTAGTGTAGAATTCCAAATCTAGAAGAAGGAAAAATCCGAGATACTGGTCAAAAACATCCTCCCCTGGGGCCCGGGGAACCAAGCCGTCCAACAGACGCAGAAGGCCCGGCGGGGGCCCGCTCCGCAGAACTTTCCAGAAGGAGACGCACCTGGGGCGGCTGTGGCCGGGAGATGTTAACGCCCAGCAGCGAGCCGGCCTTATATGCAGCCAACCGCTCGGGAAGAGCCGCGTTCTGGTCACGCGGGGACCGGTCGGACCGACGAGCACTGAGCCAGCTCACGCGCGCCCCCTGCAGGACGGTCGCGTAGCGCAGCGGTCCTTACCTGCGGTCCCTTTCTATGGTCCCCATCTCTTTCTGTCGGTCCTGCACCTCCAAAAGTCTGGGATATTCCCTTGTGATGGCCAAAGCCTGGGTGAAAGACACACAGCTATTCTAAAAAGGAGGGACTAAGGGAGGGGTAAGGGAGGGCAGGGTTTCCAGAGTTGACTGCCACCTTCTCCCGGAGTACCAGGAGAGGATGCCAGGTTCAGGGCGGGGTAAATTTGACCAAATTCAATCACAAAAAAGTTCTAAAACGTGACATGTCACACACGGAGATTGCTAAAAAGTTAATTGTAAAGTTCATGTAAACTCCAACGGAGTCCTGATGCCTGCCCCCTCCCCCCAAAAAAGTCAGGGTTAAGGGAAAAGAAACAAAATTCAACTGCAGAAGATTCCAGGTGTCCTTTTTCTGCTGTGGACTCAAACTATTGGCTTCATCTTTGGGTTCCCCCTAACTCAGAAACTTGGGCTGGCAGTTTGCTTTGTGAATATTTCCTCTAGGCCAGCGACTGTGCGCCACTGAGCCAGATTCCTGGACCCGGACAGAGCGGGGCGGGGCGGTGGGGCTATTAGACGCAGAGATATTCAAAGCAGGCAGCTAGTGAGTGGCAGAAGTATTGTATCGGAAGAGAAGTCCGTCTCCCAACACCAGCACTCTTAGTGCACACTAAGTCAAAACAAGCTTGGTACTTTAAAGTTGTTTTAAATCACACTGAAGGTGAAGTTGTGCCGGTGGGAACCCCCAGCTTAGGACGTACTAGATAGAGTGTCCAGACTGTAGCCCCCGAGTGGCAGGGTAACCCAACACATTTACAGTTGATGACATTATGCCACAATATCAAAAGGTAGGATAATCCTGTGGTTTGGGTTAAATGTCCAGTACAAAATCCTTCCGCAGTAAAGAAACTTTTGGCAGGGGGGTGGTGGGCAGGAGTTGGGAACAGCTGTCTTACTACAACCTAGCCCAGGCGGGTCTCAAACTTAAGGTCCTCCCACTCAGTCAGGTGAGTGTTGGAATTACAGATGTGTGCAACTGAGCAAAAAGAGAACAGCTTTTAAATTTGTATTTTATTTGAGAATTGAACTCAAGGTATTTTGAGCATATTCACCTCCGCTCCTCCTCCAGTTCCTCTGGATCCATCCCTACCTCCCTACCCTTCCAACTTCGTGGGGTCTTGTGCTTGTTTGTTTGAAATAACCGAGTCCAGTCTGTGCTTCCCATATACTCTGGGGTATGGAGTCATCCATTGCAGCATGGCCACCTGCTGGGGGCCACATCCTAAAGGAAAACTGATTCTCCTGGAAAAACCATCGACTGTCTACAGCTCGTCAGTTAAGGAGAGGGGTGTCATGAACTCCCCCCCGTACTAAACTGCTGATTAGTTTGATCTTCCTCGGGGCCTGCAGAGGCACCCAGCCACCATGAGCTCAGGAGTGTGGAGGTCCTGTCATGTCCAGAAGACACTGTTTGGTTCCAGTCCCCCACAGCCTCTGGTTCTTACACACACACACACCCCTTCCCCATGATGATCATTGAACCTTGAGCAAGTACAACAGATAGAGATGTCCCATTTGGCACTCAACTGACAATTTGGCCTTTGCATTTTAATCAGTTCTGGGTTTCTGTCCTAGTAGTATGCATTGCACAACAAAACTCTCCTGAGGTCTGAGAGCTGCACCCATTTACCAGGAGAGAGATGGATTTAAAGGGCAGTGATGCTATGTCTATTAATCATAGAAATCATAGTAGTCTCGCCCCTAGGGCCTCTGGACTTCCCAACTACAGGCTCTTGGGCAGATTTACAGAAAGACATGGGTTTCCTTCTTAAATCCAATCGGAATTTCTTCAATCCAAACTTTTTAATGGTTGGTTAATGCCGTAGCATCTGTGCCACTACTGCACCCATGGAGGTCTTACAGCATAGCCCAGGCTGGCCTCACACATTGGTCATTACTGTAGTTTTCAGCTGGGCAAGGCCATTGATGACTCCCCACCACCACCACCCCCCCAGCAGCCTACACAGCACTTTCCAGTACACTTCCGGGCATCTATCCGAAGAAGTCTATTTCCTACCACAGAGACACGTGCCCATCCATGTTCATAACTGCTCTGGTCACAATAGCTAGCAAATTCACAATAGTATTGATCATTCAGTGTAGGTGCCAGATAGTGAGGGAAGTTGCTACATAGTTCTATTTTTGTTTCCAAGTTTTTAGGATAAAATGTTAAAGGTACTGAAATATGTATCTACACATAGAATGTGCTCATACAACCTTTAAAATACACTCATTTCTACTTGTAGCAATGTCAGATCCAGGAAGCCACACTTTTGACCTTTCGCATGAATGCCCAGGTATGCTGAATTCTGAAAGACGCAGGGGAAGGGTTATTTGCTTTGTTTTCTCTTGGGTTCAAGGAATTACAGCAATTCAAGGTAGTTTGTATTTAACCACCAATCTCACTTATTAAGGTAAATGAAGCACTTTAAATATTAAATTATCTGCTCAATAAATATCATTACAAAAATAGGTATATGCTAACAATTCATATCTTTTGGTCTTTTTTTCTGAGTGCTGTGGGCAGAACCATCTAGAATTTTCCACCACCCAGTTCTTCAGAATACATTCCCTAATAAGATTCCTCACTTCACAAACACTGAACACTGGCATCCAAGTGGGGCACCAGGCCACTGCTGCCTGGGAGACCAGGATGTGAAGCAGGTATGGCTACCACCCTTCACATTCCAAACTTGGGCAGGCCCCCGAGTTCCCATCAGGACACTATGTCCTTGGTAATTCTTTGAGGAGGCTTTTTGTCTCCCCAACTCCCAGTGTTAGACACTCTTAGAGCCTTCTCTAGCTAGGACAACCTGACTTACACATCCAGCCATGGTTGTTGGGCTCTCTCCCATGGAAGGTAAACTTAAGCAGCAAACCTCCTAGCTTCAAAAATTTTTTTAAAGTAATTTATTTGTATTTTATATAGATCGGTGTTTTGCCTGCATATATGTCTGTGTGAGGGTGTCACGCCCCCTGGAACAGGAGTAACAGACAGTTGTGAGCTGTCATGTGGGTGCTGATACTGGGAGTTCCAGGCATTCTTCATGCTAGGGTCAACAACTAAGGCTCTAGGGAAATCTGAGCTCAGCACAAGGGGGAAATAAACACTGCCAACTTACTGACATGCTCTCCGGCCAAGTGTTCACCTTCCACAAAGATTTTGGCAGGAAAGTGAAATGAAGACTGTAGTTGGTTGTTTTACTCTTTGCTCCTCTGGGGGCCCACCACCCGGCTCACAAATCAATCACACATGGAGGCTTAGTCTTACTTACAAGTGCCCGGTCTCAGCTGGACTTGTTTCTGGTCAACTTTTCTTAGCTAAAATTATCCTGTCTGTCTTTTGCCTCTGGGTTATTAGCTTTTTCCTGTATGCCTTTCTTTACATCACAACGGCTGGCTGTAGTTGTAGCCAGGTGGCTGGGCCCTGGTGTCTTCCTCTCCTCTTCTTGCTCCTAGATCTTCTCTTGCTTCCTGATCCTTCTTTTTCTTCTTCTATTCATTCTCTGCCAGCCCCACCTATCCTTTCTCCTGCCTTGCTATTGGCCATTCAGATCTTTACTAGACCAATCAGGTGTTTTAGACAGGCAAAGAAACACAGCTTCACAGAGTTAAACAAATGCAACATAAAGAATGCAACCCATCTTTGCATCATTAAACACGTTCCACGGCATAAACGAATGTGACACATTTTAAAATAATATTCCACCACAGGGGACTATTCGGGCTAACAGAGTAGATCATGAGGAGGAAGAGGTGGAGAAAGGCAATAAGAACACAGGACATGTGTGTGAGAATGTCATGAAAACCAGCTTAGTAAAAACAGTCTTGGAAGTTGTCCAGAGCAATCTTCTGATTGTGGAAACTGAGTCACATGATGTCCTGGTCAGACTCTGCCATTTCCTGGGCATTTTGGTGACAGGCACCTAGATGCCACCTTAGGTAGCCCCGTTAAGGTACTCCCTACACAATGCTAGTGAGGACAATAGTAAAAAATTGTGGCTATCATTACTTCAGGAGTTTTTTTTATTATTATTACTAAAAATTTCCACCTCCTCCCCTCCTCCCAATTCCCT
>LOJH01038488.1:0-15040 GCA_001685095.1 Ellobius talpinus | reverse complement strand
GTACTATAAAGGATAATAAAAGATAATGGTACCTCTGGCTCAGGGCTTTTTGGTCTCCAACCCCCCCACCAAGCTCACCAGATCACACCTTTTCTCGGGAGTGTTTTCTTTCTTTGAATAAACTTTTATTATGTGTCCCTGATACAATTAATTCTTTACTTCGAGGTGCTAGAATGTTTTATCTAGGGAAATGAGTTTACAACAAAAGGGGTATTTGAGGCCATATATCCTGCTCCCTGCCCCATTCCCTGACTCCTGCCTGGGAATCAGAGAGCCTAAATGCAGGCTCCTAGTGGGAATCACCTTCTTTATTAAAATAACTATCACCTTTACACCAAAGATTCTAATTCATCTTCTCAGAGACCAGCTGCAGGGTCTGTTTCTGGTGTGGGGCCTGAACTCTCCTCATTGTGCTGACTATCTTGTTACTTATATAGCTGTCTCTCCATAGTATTACTAACTCTTCTAGCAAGTATCTTACCCTCCACAATCCATCTCTATGTCCCTCTTGAACCAGCGACAGAGACCTTTGACTTACCTGATTTAAAAACGTGGATTTCTCTCTATTTCCCCCCCTCTGGCAGCCACTGGGACTTTTCAGCCATCCTGTCCTATTACTTTTCATTCAAACTCTAATCAAATGGTCACTAAGCTTTTTCTGAGTCCATTTCTAAATTCTTTCACTAATGAGAGTCAGAAGCCAAAAATTGGAATCCGGTTTCCCTGGTAACACTTACTAAGTAAGATGTTATTTGTGACCTGGACATTAATATTAGTGATTAAGACTGGAATAAAAGGAACTTTGTTTTCCAAAAGTCAGCTATCAAGAGCTATCAGGACTATTTAGGAAACTCCAGGCAACAAAGCCAATATTTCTTATGAGTGTATTGATATCCAATAGATTGTGACATTTTAGACACAAATATGTCACTCTATGTTTCTAACATAGTGGAATCACAGTAGCAATAAAATGTACTTATGAAGAGTGAAATTCTTACTTCTTTTCCTACTTAGTGAAGAGTGTTAAGAAGATAGGTAGGATGAACCTCCTATATAGGACTACATGGAGAGGGTCTCCAGAGACTGAGTGGACAAACTTGCCCAGGGATTGTCAGACAAACGTACTCCAAGGTAAGGCAAGTAACTACCTGAAAGCTAATTAAACTCATTATTGGTGCTATAAATACTTGGGTGCATAACCCAGTGCTTTAGTGACCCTATATTTCAAAAGAATTATGAGTCAGAAATGGGTTAAAAGTAGGGAGAGGAAGAGTCTGAATATTTTCTCTCCGCCGTTTCTATGGTAACCTTCCAGTTTGTGCAAAGCTGTGAGACGAAGACAAGAATATGTACTGATTAGTGATTAGTGACAAGACAGTTCAACTGCCCCCTTTCTGAGGACCCTCAGGTTGCCTCCACCATCTCTGTTTTCAGAAAGCTGCTCCCTTCTCAAATGAAGGGTCTCGATTTCCAATAGACAACGTTTATTTGTCCTTCAGGGGCTCCAGCTCAGGATAGGGCCATCTTTCTCCCTGGTAAGGTTTTCCTATGGAACTCTCTGGACAGGAGATATTAGTTTGGCATATAAGACTGTCAGACCAAAGACCTCTAGCTACTTTTAACTCTTCTCTAAATATAAAGACAGGATCCCATGGTTTATCTTTTAGAACAAAAGACTGATAGACTTTGTCTGAAACTAGCAACAATGTTTAGATCTCAACTGGAAAAACCAAGCCTAGCCCATTCTCCTTGTAACCCCAAGATAAATATATGGTCCTACCTAGGGCCAACCTCGGTAGCACACGTGATAGGCAAAACTAAACCATGCTGTGTGCAACTTCTGCCCCTTGCCCCCAATCCTAAAAGCTCAGAAATCAAATTTCTTTATGGGTTTTAAAGGTCCCTTCCTTTAAGTCCACCATCATACTGTACGTGATATCTCTCTCTCCTAAGGCAGCTCCTGGTCAGCTTTTGACGGATAGGCCACCTCTCTCCCTTCACAGCCACATCACTTTGTCTAGAGGATGATGTTGTATGTCCCTAATGCTCTCTTCCTTCAATGCCCAATCATGATCCCTGGGATCTTGAGCCTCTCTCTGTCTCTAAATCTGTCTCTGTCTGTCTCTCTCTCTCTCCCTCTATCCCAATCTCAGTTCCTCTTAATAAAGCTCATTCTGAATAGAGTTCTCATGTGGGCTCCTTTACTGAGCCAGCATTTATGTTATCACAATAATAATATTTTTTCTTTGACATTCAACTTAAAGGGATCTCCATGTGCAAATGTATTTGTAGGTGAATAAGAGCTATATGCATGAAGATTTTTAGAGTAATTCTGGCTAGAGGATCTCAGTAAAGCTTATTGGGCAAATCAATCAACTGACAGTGCCTGAAACAGTTTCAATTACTTAGCAACAATCATCTTTGACATAACTGAAACGCTATAGATCACAAGCTGAGTGAAAAACAGTTTAGCAAAGTGACTCCTTGACTTACAATTTTATATGATTTTTGTGAACACGGAACTCAAATATTATTTAAAATCTATCTTAATGGCAGAGTATTTTAAATCTCATACAGATGAGTTAACCTCCTTAAATGTTTTATAGAAACTGAAAATTAAATACTTATGAAAACAAGAACTTCTCTCCAGAGATTAATGGCCATCAAGTTGGTCTCATCTTGTTAGCAGCATACTCATAGTATTCATAGATCAATGCACGTTTGTCACTGAACTTACAGGAGAAAAATATTCTAAAGATAATTGTATCCCTCCTGTTGTTTATTAGCCTGCTGAAACAATGAATCTGGGTAATTAGAAATTCTTCAGGATTCTCTCACAGGAGTAATGGAAAGACTGAGGCCTTTGTGCCAGGCAGAAGAGGAGCATATAATTCAGGGAGATATTTTATGGTGCTGACAACTTCAAGGCAGACTAAAGCTGAATTAACGATGGGCCAATGGTGATCAGGGCACACTTTGATGTTGAATGCCTAGTTGTGCATACCTCTCACTTTCTATGTAAGCAAAAGATCATGTTAGTACCTAAAAGATGGACTTAGGGGAGTCACTGTAGTTCTTATTTGTTGTTCTTCCTCAAGTGGCCATGTTAAAAAAATGTTCTCCATGTTTTCACTAGAACTCTTTAGCTGTTGCATTGAGGGTAAGTGGGATAGCCTAGTTTCTTTGGACTGCTAGGGCCCAGTTTTGAGACTAAAGACCCTTGTAACACTTTCAAAATGTCCTTTGTTTTATTTTCAGCTGGCTTTGTATGATGCTGGCTGAGCATGTCCAGAGATATCAGCATCTAACATTTAAAATTTTTAAACATGAGTTTCAATACTTTGAGCAAAGCATACTATAAAATTTGTCTCTTAGATATCATTATGTCATTAACCTAAAAATAGAACATAAAGCTTAACTTAGCTTCTCAGGAATTGGCCAGCCTCATGCTTCTCTTGGGTCTTTGAGGGTATCAAAACTCACATACTCTCCTTCACATCACAGGAAATGACTTTTTCTCTACTCCTTTATATTTGTGATGTGATTGCCTTGGCTTTGCATACTTCAAGATGCTGATCCATTGGTTGGATGGCAAGATAATATTAGTAATCAAGTAATCATCATAGAAAAAGTTCAATTTTGACACATTTAAAGTGTTGGAGGCGAACTGGTGAAACATAATGCTTTCGCATGTGTGAAGTGCAAGTACTGGTCCTTACAGCTTGTATGGGCCTTCTAATCTGTTCAGATAGCTTAATGTGATGGCAAGAGTTGCCCTGGCTCTATGACATCCATTTGTGTGATAGTGACTAAGATGTCCTAAGTATTCATGGGACACTTGGTCCTGCTTTTCTCCTTCTGGAATACACTTTTATCAGATGTCTTTCTTAGAACCATTTCCCAATTGCCAATTCTTTCTCTGTCCCATATATTAATGTTTTAAAAACATCTTGTCAGCATTGAGAGAGAGGCAATCTTTTGCAGGAACCTGAGAGTTATTCACTGAACAACAAACATCAAGGAAGACAGATAGAGCCTCTGAATTCCAGGCTTAATGGACAATGGAAGCATAAGGTCTAAGTTCCATATACAAGATATGATAACATATGGCTTAATTTCTGGGAACACTATCTGCCTTTTCTCCCTGACTGTTGTTTGTTTGTTTGTTTTTGTTTTTACTAAATCATCCACTATTTTAGAAAGAAACTAAAATTGTTAGGATAAAAAATTTCTATGAGCAGTACTTGCTGGGAGGGTCAAGTGAGAAGGCTTAGTTCAGTGTTGTTTATGAGTCTAAATCTCTGATTATACTCATGATCATTTGTCAAGCCAAGATCAAGTCTGTGATTCCTTTAACTCATCCTCACAGACAACTTCCCTACAAGGAATTATAACTAAGTATTGATCTTTTTCATTACACTTACTCCCTTCAAATTTTAAATAGAATTTATAAAAGTCATTGCCATTAATGCTTTGGTAGTTCAAGAGCATTTCATTCAAACTCTGACTTAACAATATCTCTGTTAGATAAATGGAGAGAGAGAGGTATAAGAGAACGGTCTCAGAAGGAGCTCAGAAGCAGTTCCTTCAGATGAGAGCTTTCTTAAGCTCTTAATGCTACAGAGCAAGTGTCAGATATACAAATTTTGGGAGAGGCTTCAATTCCACTAAACAAAATCAGCTCCAAAGGGAGGAGAGATTCTACACCTTGAGGTAGAGTCATTGGTCATAATTTATGAATATGTGATCTATGCTGCCTGCCTTCTGTCATGTTGCACCCTATATAGAATAGGAGCATTAAGAGGAACACTTGCAAACAGATCAGCTCATCACAGAAATCCTTGATAGGAGAGAGACTTCAGAGAGCATGGCCCAATCTGCAAGGTCCTTGGCAGCAGCTAGATTGCAACAACCTCCTCCTTTTTCCTACTCACAAATCTTTATCTTTGACAATCCAAACAGGACACAAATATCTGCAACTGATGGGCTCTAGACATTTGTCCTAAAAGTGTACAAAAGGCATCAGTTTTCCAACTGTATTTGCAAACTTAAATGCAGATGACCAGAAGACAACCTGATATCACATTATTATGATTTCAAGCTGTAAATGTGACCCTGATGAGTATTACCATATTTATCGGCCTCTAAAACAAGCTGTTACATTGGTTTATTTCAAGCAATGTTAACAAAACAGTTTTGTGTGTTTAAAAACTCAAGTTCATAATCCTTTTGGTCAGAACAGGAGTCAGACCTGTAAAAAAATCTATTGGCTTAAGGTAGTGTTTGTTAATCAAATATTCATGAAAAATAATCACCAAGGGTTATATATATATATATATTTCCATAAATTCCATATTCTCTTTTTTAAAGCACAAATATATGAAATATGTGCTTGTTTCCCCACTTTGATTCCAAACCTTTGCCCTAAGTCAGATTCAGCCACCCATCCTCAATAAACCATTTAGAGGCACCAAATTAAATAGTAGAAAGCAGGAATAAAGAGATATGTTCAATATGAACATGTTGGAAAGAGGAACAAATAAACCTAGCAATCTCCTCAAGTCTGCTTTTGGTGTCTTAATAGATATTAACCTTTACATAAGAGAAGAAGAACATGTAGAGCTAAGCAGTCAGGCCAATGTGTGGTTGTACTCACCAATGACCCATCACTGCATAGGTTTCGGTGTTATCCTGTTGTCAGGACTGTGTAACAACAATTTCTGTGGAATGAATTCCACCTAGTTTGCTCCTTTTCTTTCTCCTAGCATGAGATTCTTGAGGAGATCCCCATTTCTTTGGGATTTACAGTTTCAGAGGTTTGAAGTCATACTGAGACTCACAAGTGTCTCTTAAAAAATTGTCATTGCAGACATACCAGTTACATAGTGATCTCAAGTTAGAATTTGGGTTTTTCATTATTATTTAACTTTGGGAGTTATAATAAGCAATATAGTAAGCAATGTATCAATTTGGGGCAGTTTTCTGTGAGTTGAAATATCAATCCTGGAGTGAAGCTCCTTAAGATCCAAGATGTAAATGATTCACAAACCTAAGCAAATTCATAAAATGTATCAGATCCACAGGATCCCTACATGTTCAAAATAATAAAAGCAGTAAAGATTGTTGTTGAAAGTAGTATTTCCACCATACCCAAGGGTCTGGCAGTGTTCAGAGAATCCTAGGACTAGAACTTTTGTGAGCTGTTGCATGGGCTACAGTGGTCCTTTCGGTCATACAACTGTCTGTGAGTTATTCCTTCTCCTATAGGGAACTTTGTACCTACATTCCTATAAGTTATACCAATAAACTCCTTCATTCAGTAAGTCAGTCTTTGGCAGATGATTTAATTGGTTTGTCATTGCAACCCTATCTGTAGTGGGTTAGTACTTGTTTATGTGACCATACAAACAGTTACCCAACAGCATCATGTTCTAGTTGCCAGTGTTGTCCATGGAATCCACATGGGTATTAACAGTAGTTCTTTATTACTTCTATGAAGCAGTAGGCCATGTTCTTTGAATACATTTCACAAATAAAATCTTATTACTATTCTCTAGATTGTATGTGATTCCAGAGAAATTTTAGTGTTTGAAAAAAATTTTGTATAAACATGCACATAACGGACACACACTATATATTACACATATATAATTATATACATTTTTAAATGGTTCAACCTAATCGCTATATTAATGTTTACTGTGATAAGGAGAAACCACAACTAAAATGTTAAATAATATGTTCCAAAAGTACATTCAATTTATTTGGTCTTCTGTTACAGCATGTACAAGAAAGTAATGCTGACAAAATTGGAAAACTACAGATAATTGCATTTCTCCAGTCTCTTCTCACAGTTACGTAGTGACTTATGACACAATACTGTTTAATGGAACTGGGAAAATTTACTGAGGCTCCTAGAAGGCTGATACTCTTGGAAGGGATAAAAACAAACAACAAAAACAAAACCCTACCAGTGTGGTTCATGCAATGATAAGGCAATGTTCTTAATGGAGTTCATAGTAGGACAAAGAAAGCCTAAGTGTGAAGAGAAGGGAGAAGAAGGTAGACAGGAAAATGGTATCAAGTACATACTAAAAATAACCTCAGTGAGAGAGAAAGGAAGGAACAAAGGAAGGAAGAAATAATATGGGAAGGCCCATCTCAAAATAAAAGTTTAGAAATGCCCTGGTCTGTAAATCAAAGACAGGATGCATCCTTGGCACATGTGAAACATGAGTTCAAATTATATTGGCTTTACTCCCTCCCATGTGGAGAGAAATTGTTGAAAAATAAGACAATAGATAAATAATAATCTATATTAATGGAAAAGTTACTTTGGTGTGTGCTTAACACTGAACACTGCAGTTCCTTTATTGCTTTTATATAAAATATCAAATCTTTAGTTGCTTCTGTTAAAAATCATACTATTTGCAGGGATGAATATGTTTTACATGATAAGATTCAGAGAAACACAGAAGGCAGGTATATAACATCATCACAGATGTGGTGACAAAGGACTCAAGACATCCTATAGGTACAGTAAAAAATCCATAAAAGCAAAACATTAAAATATTCTGCTGGAAATAGAAGTTTATTTGATGAGAAAAGAGAACTAAACTTATCTGTGAGTATAAAGTTACAGAATGTATGTAGGGATTATGCTTGTTTAGTAAAGTGGTTCTTGTAGGTTCTCCTCCAAGATCATGACTTTAGTACCCCAAGGTATTTGGTTGGGTTTCTAGAATCAGTCATGGTTTACCTCTCAAGCTGATTTAAAGCTAACAAGTTATACATGACATTACTGTACCCTTAGAGATACTGTGCCATGCTGGTCATTGTTGTGTGTAACATGTGGGGCTGGCTTGTTGGGTTTTCTGTTCTGCCCAGTTCCCACAGCTGGTAAGCCCCAAAGAAAATACACAGAGGTCTACATAAGTTATAAACTGATTGGCCCATTTGGTCAGGCTTCTTACTAACTCTTGTAACTTATATTAACCCATTGTTCTTCTCTATGTTAGCAACATGGCTCAGTACCTTTTTCAGTGGGGCAGGTCAGGGGGGAAGAACTTCCTTTTTCCCAGAATGCTCCTGTTCTTGTTGCCACACCTCTCTTTCCTGTCTGGTTTTCCCAGCTATACTTCCTGCCTGGCTATCAGCCAATCAGCGTTTATTTAAAACATGATTGACAGAATACAGACAATTCTCCCACACCAGTTGTGGTTCATGGATATCATAGCTGGGAAGGAATAAAGAGATCATGAATTTGAGAAAGAGCAAGGCGAGGGATGAATGGGAGGAACTGGAAGGAGTAAAGGAAAGGAGCAAATGATGTAATTGCATTATAGTCTCAAAAAAATAAAGAATGATTATTTAAAAGTTTCAATTCAAAGATTTAACCCATATAAATGGATAGAAATTCCCACTTGAGACACTAAATGACTTGCATTTGTTTGAAAGAGAGAATTTCTTCTTCCTCAGTTGAGTTTCAAAAATATTTAACCTGTGTTTTCTTGAAACATCATCTTCATTGTCTTCTTGCACAGTTTTTGATGCACAATTTTCCTTCTGTTTGGAATCTTGATGCTATATTGCTCACCACTTTATTCAGTCCTTGAGTTGCTATAGGGGAAAAGTCATAGCCTTTTTGACTCAGAATTGAAATGTGCCATTGTTGCAAATAAAGATTGGCAAAAAAACAGGAAGAAATTTATCAACATATATATATATACATACATATCTGCATGTATATACTATTAACATATTAGTAGGTATTTAAATATATTCTCAAAATACATATACATTAATATATGATATATTAACATTTTAATAATATGTTATATATTACATTAAGATATACATCAATATTGTATTGTATAACAAATGCATGCTATTATTTATGCTATATATGTTAATAATGTATATTTCTAGCATATATGTGTATGTGTAATAAATGAGAGCCTCTTGAAGAATTGTTCTTAAAGAAGCACTTAGAATTTTGTCTTGTATCTGCAAAAATATATCTTTAGAGGTATGATATGATTTGAATATGAAATATGTTTAGTTTTCTCTGTGTTTGCATTATAACACCCTATGTTAGTGGTGCTGTTGGAAAAAAATATAAATTTTTAGGAGGTAGACTCTAAATAGAAGAAAGGTCACTGTGAGTGGAACTTTAGGTTTTATAGTCCATTCTAACTTCCTCTATACATTCTGTTTTGTGAGTGTGGCTCTCATGTGACCAGTTGGCCTCTTGTCCTTGCCACTGTTCTTTGTCTATAATCATGGAATATATTTCCTTGAAGTTCAAGTCTAACTAGACCCTTGTTCCTTAAATTGCTTTTATGTTCAAGTATATGGACAAAGCCATGGGGAAAGGAAACAAACACAGAGGAACAATTACAAAAATAAAAGAAATTTAACTCTGTTTAAATGAAGACAAATATCAGAAAAGTTAGCTGGCAAAGATTGTTTATATAAATTCTCCTGGAATCTTCTTTTCTAAGCTGATGAAAATTTATAACTATCCTTCCTTTTATTGTATTTTTATGTGCACATGTACGAGGAGATGCCAGTAGAGGTCAGAATAGGGTATTAGAAACCCTGGATCTGGAGCTATATGCAGTTGTGAGCCACTCCATATGGGTTCTAGGCACAAAGCTTTGGTCACTTGTAAGAATAGCAATGTTCTTAATCACTGTGCTAGCTGCCAGCTCCCAACTTTTGCACATGTATATCTTAGGTATATATGGAGAACAAAATGCTTTCAAAGATCTGGGTTTATTTTCTTTCAGTTTATTAATTCATATTTCTATAAGGTATATTCTAATTTTTCACAATCTAAATCAATATAAATGAGTAAAGGAATGGATAAAAAAGAATATATGGGGAGTCTTTTTAGTTTCAGTTTTTTAGTCATAAGCAAGAATTGCAAAATTAAAATAATTTCATTTATTTTATTCATATATATATAGTTACTTGGCAAATTCATAGGTATTAGATTTATAATACAGAAATGTCTTTGGCACTACCAATAAAGGAGAGCCACTGAGTATGTCCTAAAGTATTAGTGATCTCAGATTCTGAGAGAAATAGTGACCATATTTTCAATGAGAACCACTTAGCATAAAAGTATAAAGGAGGGATTCTGCATTGGCAGTGATTAGACACAATTGAACCTTGGTAAGAGTCAATAAAAGTGGTGACAAGACTACCATAAAATAGATGGAGGAGGTGATACAGATTTATTCAATGTCTGGAAGAAATTACAGTCAGCATCTGAGCTCAGGCTTTTAGATTATTTTAATAATTACACATAATATATAATAATTATACAACTGTAACAAAGTAGAGACAGGTTTATATTGACTTGTCATTTAATTGAAAGGATAAAGGAAAATATCAAGTTCAAGGGCACAAGAAGTGGGAATAGACTAACACCTTCAGTATCACTGCCCATGACTCACTTATTCTTTCAGCATCATCACCATGTTCAAACACATGAGTCCATAGGGGACATTGCACACCCAGATCACAACATTTTATCTATATAACTTCAGTATTTATTTGTCTTTTCCTGGCCTATAGTGAAAGACATATCAAATATTCTGAATTAAAAGAAGTACAAATCATCTGGTGTTGGTAAATTCTGTTCATTTAAGGAACCAGTGTAGTAACTTGCAGAGCTCCATTGCTAAGCTCATCTGTTTTCTTAAACACTGACTCAAAAGCATGGCCTTCTCTCCTCTTATTAATTCATCTCCCTCCCCCAGCACCTGCTGAGATTTACAGCTTGTCTACCCTGTTGCTTTTCTCACATACTATGATAAATGGCCCTTTATATGTCTGCTGAAAAAAGCAAACAAAATAAAAAACAAAACTGTGGTTTTGTTTTTCAGAGAGATGGGATATAAATGCTTGGCAGCACAGAATCGATTCTAATGTGCATTGTCAGGAAACATACAACATAAAAACACAGCCCTTCCTAGTAAATATTCAGAGCAAGTTTTGTTTTTCTTTTTCTTTTTTTCCCAAATGGCCTCAACAGAAGAAAATGAGCCCAGATATCTTTATGGTATCACATTTCTGGTATTATAACTAAAGGTCAGTTGTCATATTCACTACCATCTCTGATTTTTCAAGGGTTTATAGCATATCAAATTACATCTGGCAGAAAATTGCTGTGATATTTTGCAGCTTGGTGTTCAAATGCCTGTGGAATCTACATTGTACTAAACTTTATATAGTGAGCAATTTAAATAAAAATATGAAAGAAGTTTGCAGATGACTTCTACTTTAGAACAGAAATCTATGGCAGTTTTGCATGAAGTCTTAATGTATTTCAGTATTTGGTATTACTAAGCTAGAATTGCAAACGTATCACTAATTCTTGGGAAATCTTCTGCTAATGAAATTTCTATGTAATAAAAGGAGAGCAGAGAAAAAATGTAGAGCCCAATAAAAATCAATAAAAAAACAAAAAAGCAGAACTTGAACTCTAACACTTAAAATAAGTAATGAATTAAGAAAACAAAACAGTCCTTAGAGTGTTATTGAGGTGAACTCTGACATAATGTTTCAAAATGAAATCCCTTGTTGTTGATGCAGAGAAGAAAGGATCCTGCTAAGCACAAAAGGCCAGGATGAAAGAGCAGTATTAGCCATACAGCATGAATTGATGAATAAATCATGTGCAATATACCCGAGATTCTGAGATCTGCACAGCCTTGGACTTGACCTGACTGTGGCAATGAGATAATGAAGAAAGGGTAGACACAGAACACACAGGTGCAAAAGCTGGAATCTGTGGGACAGGGCTCTCAGATGGAGAACTACCAGCAGCCAGCAAGCTAAATGTGTGTATTGTATAATGCTGAATGAAGAGTCAGATTTATTGGATACATCTGAATGAGAAAGTGGGGTTTATTATACAGAGTTGGAGGAGGAAGTGGTGTGTTAGGTAACTTTGGTAGGAGATCTCTGTAAGGAAATAGTTTCAGGTTACAATAATCCACAGGGAGGAAGCTGTGGTTGATAGTTTCTACAAACACTGTTTTTAATAAAAGGTCAATCATTCATCAGCTTCATACTTTACCATGGGAAAGCTGTGCCATTTCAGTGGGTTTGAGGCACTGGGGTCCTCGATACAGTCTTGTTCATGTTGATAACACACATTTATTTAGGACTTCATTCATTCCTCATATCAAAACAATAGGCTTAAGATGTGTATGAATGATTATGCGCTAAAACAAACAAACAAACAAACAAAAAACTGGTATATTTTTGTGGCCACAAGTGGAAGACCACATACACTAAGTGTTTGCTGGCACAGTAACAGGCTTCAGTAAGACAGGACATGCAGAGAAACTGAGAGTCAAGGAAACACACATATCTTACGGTCTTTTGAGTTCTCACCCTTCAACTGTATACACCTATCCAGAAAGGAGTTCCTATTCCAATATTTTTTCACAAATTGAGTGAGAAGCTGAAAGACAGTAGGTCATCCAAACATTATACCACAGATTTAGGTAGAAGTTTCTATTCATGAAGTTAATCATATTGCCATATTAGCAACATGACCAGAGTGATGGCACTGGCCATCTGACTTGATGAGTTTGAAATTTGGGGCTGATATCAAATAGTTTATTGGTGAGTTTCCTAGTTACTGGTGAGTTAACTGCTGCCTTCAGAGAGCTCAGAGTGGTCTCTTAGTGAACTATAATTTATTGTCTCCTTACACTTTACACTCTGGAACCAATTTTCCAGAACCAAAAGGTCTTCTGTCTTTTAACTTTATAAAATTTTGTTAATCATGATACATAGAAGAAAGTAATTTCTCATTAAATTTTAGTAAAAAACAAACACATTAGAGTAATCCCACATCCTGTCCTCTGCTCTCATTTCCCACAGTTTCCAGTATTCTTGACCAATAGAGGTGCAAAATATTAAATTCCATAAATATATAATTCATAAATGTCAAGCCACTCTCATTACAGTATAAATTTATATTTATTATTTTTATATATATTTTAATTAACTAATATACATAAGCATAAATATAATATGGAATATATAGTGATAATATTTTATCCTATCTTGTTTGGCTTCTGTGACATATCTGGGAGTGTATGTACAGATAGAGAAGTTATATTATATAAAAAGCTTCACATGTCTAAATTAGAAACAGAAACACCGAGATAGAGTGATGTCTCATCAGTTAAGAGCTGGCTTTTTGAAACCCATTCCTTATGATCTCATATGGTGAGATTAATTGCTCAGTCTTGATGCAGCATGGGGTGGGAGCAGGGCTTGGTTCTGCTTCAACTGAATGTGCTAAGGCTTTTTTGATTCCCTATGTGAGACCCTACCCTTTCTGAGGAGTGGATAGGAGTGGGTTGAGGGAGAGGTTTGGGGGAAGTGGTAGGAAGGAGAAACTGTGATTGGTATGTAAAATAATTAAAAACTAAAAATGTTTAAAATGCTAACCAAAAGAGCACTTTCTCCTCTTATAGAAGACCTAGGTTCAACTCTGAAAACTCACATGGCAGCTCACAGCCACCTATAACTTCAGCACCAGGAAATTTTACATCTTTTCACCTGCATGCATGTGATGCACTACATTCAGAAAACACACATAAAAAATCTAAGACAAGGAAAAGAAAGAAAGTAAAGAAACAGGATAACCTATCAATAAAGATGACTCAAGAGTAGAGTCCCCAGGGTTGGGTGAGATGACTCAGCAGATAATGGTACCTGCTGTCAAGACTGATGAACTAATCTAGATGGGAAGTAGAAAAAGACTAGATCTTCTGAGTAAATTGGGAGCATAGGGACCTTGAGAGAGGAATGAAGGAGAGGGGAGAGGTAGGGAGGGGAGAAGAGAAAAATGTATACCTCACCAAAAATCAATAAAAAAGATGGATGAACTGAATGTGATCCTGAGGACCTATCTCTGACCTCCATATGCATGCTACAGCATGTATACACACACACACATGTACACATACACACACAAAAACATATAAAAGTAAGAATAGGCTTTAGAACAAATAGAATACTGTGCTGTACTTGCCACTGTGGTGACAATATGTTATTAACAGCATTGAATGACTGAATGCCCATTTTATATTGAACATTTTCCTTTATTTCATGGGCAATATGAATATTTGTTATTTTTTTAAAAAAAACTTAGCTTTTTATGGAAAATAAAGGCAGTTTTGTTCAGCTTACATGTTGTTAGTAATTGTCTGTTTTGCTTTAAAATCGATTATTTACCTCCTCCAGTAATTTCGCTTGTGATTTATGATGTGACTTAGGTTGTGGACTTAAAATTTTCTTCTTTTTATTAGCTATTTTGATAATATACATTTTTGATTAATTATTTTGTTACATCATGAAGGCTTGGGCATCGTTATTTGTATTTGTATCAAGGTAACTATAATAACCTTCATCACTATTTGTTAATCTGATCTACTGGTGGCCAAAGAATGGTTGTCGGGTATTTCTAGATTTCTCTCCTATTGATTTCTAGTTTCATACCGTTGTGGTTAGAACAGCACCTTTGTCTGGTTTGGGGCTGAATGCTTCCAAAAGGAGCACTTGAGCTGTAGAAGTCAGACTTTCTAGTGGTGGCCAACCCAGACTTCAAAGGAAGATTCTGTGAGAAAGGATTAAAAGAAAATTAACATAGAGAAGATCCATCAGAGGGGTGAGTGTGTTCCTGACTAGCAGCAGAAGCCCTGGAAAAGGGAGCACAGACATTCCTCAATCTTTCTGGTCATTCTGCAGGGGCTTCTTTCCCCAGTTAGGGCCTCTCTCTTCCTATCACATCCCAGCTTTTACCCAGACACCGCTTCCGTTTTTCGGGGCCATAAGATCCCCCAGCTCAGCCTGTTTTTGGCCTGGGACAGGGTGATGAGTGCAACCTGGAGGGAATTCTTTGTTTTACTAAGCCTGCAGGCAGCAAGCTAGGCCTTTTGTCTGAGAGGTACCTGGACAGCAAGGGGCCCTGATCCTGTACCAGAAGATCCATGGGAGAGCATTT
>LOJH01038484.1:2596-15789 GCA_001685095.1 Ellobius talpinus | reverse complement strand
TTTGGAAGAGCAGGCAATGCTCTTAACCTCTGAGCCATCTCTCCAGCCCTCCATTATGTTTTTTTGAAAGTGGGTTTTGTGCTTTGGCTCCTTTGTGTTTAGCTCTTATATCTTTTGTAATATAATTATTTTTTATTTTATTTCATTGTTTGCTGTTTTTTGAGACAGGATATATAGCCCTTGCTTTCCTGTGTAGAACAGGCTGGCTTTGAACTCAGGGATATGCTTGTCTCTGCCTCCTAAGTGCTAGGATCAAAAGCACGTACCACGACACCTGGCTTGTAATATAATTCTTGTTCTGGTTGTCATTATTTTTAGTTTTTGAGACAGGCTCTTGCTATATAGTCCAGGTTTGCATTTTTGAGGGACAGGTGTTAGACAAACCCCTGGTAGGCAGAGAGATAGGGAGAGGGGCCATGAGCTATGGCTAGGTAACAAAGGAGTAAGTTTCCAAGACTGCTAGCATCGTACTCACCCTCCTGACTTGAAACAAAAGCCTGGCATCTTTGGTCTCCACCAGCAGGTCCCCTACTGATGGACTGGCTCTACAAGTTCAAAGTCTGCTCAGGACAGGCCACACAACAGCTGCTGACCAATCAATCAACCATCCATCTTCAAACCTACCAACCCTAAAGTAGGGCAGGAGGCTCTTGAGAGGTTTTAAACCCCAACCCTCGAGAAGACACTGGATTTCTTGGCTTGCCAAGTCCTTCTATTTGCAGAGGGTCTTTTTCTCTGTGTGTCTCTNAAACAAAAGCCTGGCATCTTTGGTCTCCACCAGCAGGTCCCCTACTGATGGACTGGCTCTACAAGTTCAAAGTCTGCTCAGGACAGGCCACACAACAGCTGCTGACCAATCAATCAACCATCCATCTTCAAACCTACCAACCCTAAAGTAGGGCAGGAGGCTCTTGAGAGGTTTTAAACCCCAACCCTCGAGAAGACACTGGATTTCTTGG
The DNA here is from genome assembly GCA_001685095.1 of Ellobius talpinus. Classification (NCBI taxonomy): domain Eukaryota; kingdom Metazoa; phylum Chordata; class Mammalia; order Rodentia; family Cricetidae; genus Ellobius; species Ellobius talpinus. The sequence goes on along the minus strand of LOJH01038484.1, from coordinate 14,830 downwards.
CTTGCCAAGTCCTTCTATTTGCAGAGGGTCTTTTTCTCTGTGTGTCTCTACAGGTGTGAGTTTCCTTACCCTCAGTAAACGCCTTCCGTCAGCTGCTGGTTCTGTCTGTGTTGCTTGGGATTTCTCTGCTGTGACCTGTTGCAGTTGAGATTTTTCCTGCCTTTTAATTTCCTTAACTGGCAGAGAAAATGAACCTGATCAAGACCCCTAGACAGTATTATTTCAAGGCCCCTAGACTGCATCACTTTCTATCCTACCAAGTCAGCCTCCTGAGTGCCACACTTACAGGTGTGGGCCATCACCTACCCAGTTTACTCCTAGGGCCTGTAGGATGCTTCAGAGAGTTGAGACACTTGCTGTGCAAACCTGATGACTTGGATTTGATCATACATAAAGGAGTACCAACTCCACACTTGTGCACATACACACACCATGAAGAATGCATTTTCACCCTTTGCATCTTCTAGCATGCAGAGTGAACTGAAAAGAATGGGTTTTGGCATCTGCCTTTTCATACATAGCCCAGAGAGGATGCAGAAGTCCCCAGGAAATGCTCACAGCACAAGTGAAAGGAAGGTTTGCTTAGGCAGGAGGAGGAGTATTTGCTGGAAGCCCAGCCTTTGAAACCAGACGCACTTTCCAGGGGGACATTCTTAGCCTTTCTGGTAGAATGTGTCATAGGGATGGGGTTGAGAGGGTCAGAAGCAGTGGCTGAGTAGAGAACGGCCCATAACGGGCCCTGGATGAGCAGCTTCAGATCCCCTGGAACAGGAATTCTAAGTGGTTGTGAACAGCTTGATACGGATGCTGGGAACTGAACCTGGGTCTTTTTCAAGAGCACTGGCCACTCTTTTTTTTTTTGGCTTTCGTCTCTATGTAGACCTGGCTGTCCTATGTAGTTCACTATGTAGACCAGGATGGCCTCAAACTCAGCCTCCTGAATGCTGGGCTCAAAGGTGTGTGCCACCACGCCCAGAGCACTGAGAGCTCTTAATTGCTGAGCCACCCCTCCACTTTTCTTTGAATTTGCCCAAGACATAGCCTCCATCCCAGGTGGTGGTCAGTTGGAATCTCCAGCTCAGCCCCATTTCCCTCTCCAAACCCCATCCTCTCAGAAAAACCAACAAAAAGCCCAGTTCCACATTCCTGCCGGTTGGGGCTGCTCCTCCCCTGAAGCTGCTAGCTGCCCAATTCCTGCCTAAAGCATTATAATTAGGCACAAACCCAGCTTTTGGTGGACACATCATCACCCCTCCCAAGTCACCCCTGCCACCCGCACATACAAAGTATTTCAGCTCCCTTTAGGTGGGTCATGTGATTTTTTTTTCTGGCCCTTCATTTGCCTCCATCTCTGGGGGCTGGAGAAGTCATCGGGAGCTGCTTTGCTCAGAATAAACCTGGTCTTTTGCTTTTTAATTTGGCTTGATCTGGCTTACTGCATTGGTGGAGAAACCTATTATCGGGGTACAGAAAACCTATTATCTTGGTGTCGAAACCTGGGAGACCCAATCCCTCGACCACGCAGCAGGCTACTCTTTTATCTCCCTCTCTGCCAGAAAGGATTGACTTTCGACTTGTGGTAAGTCACTCATTTCCAAGCCATTGCCCACAGAGGTCTGGGACCTCTTCCGGGTCAAGACCCCTTCTGGGTCTAGACCCTTGGGCTTCCGAGGCTGTGCCAGGCAACCCTGATCCGTTGCTGGAGCAAAGACTGTCTTTGTTCGACGGGACCTTTGTGGAGGAGATGTCCTACCCAAAGGCAACCCCACACCCACCCACCGCTCAACCCCAGGCTACAGCGATGGTCACACAGCTCTAGTGGTCAGTCTCCTGCACAGGCTTGGAAAAAGGCAATGGCGGGTCTAAACCTGATCCTCAGTCACCCGGGGGGTGTCTACTGCAAAATTTCTCCAAACTGGGGCTGTCTCTCACCATATGGCAAATGGTTTGAGCTCCCTCATCCAGGTTTTTTGAAGTCTACACTCATGCCCCTCCCTCTTCCATGTTCTCTATCTGTCTGCACTTTGCCCCTCCCCTTCTCTGTTCTGTTTGTCTGTCTACCCACCTCTCACGTCTCCACTTTTACTCTCCCAATCCCCCAATAAACCTCTTGCACTGACTCTGTTGTTCCTGGTGTGTTCTCTTAGTGGCATACCTTGGCAGGGCCCAGTGAAAGGTACTCACTTTGCCTTTTTACTCATGAGGCTCTCCTGGCATGTGGTCTGGCCATGCTGGAATTCTACCCACAACAAATGTGGTCTCCTTGTCTGTTTCTGTCTGCTATCCCACCCTGAACTGCATAAATATCCCCTCCTTACATTGTTACAACATGGGAGTCAGAGCCGAAGAGGACGGCTGCTTCATGCCCAGCACACACCAGTTCTCCTACAGTGTCTGCTGCTCTGGCCCGTAATAAAGTATGTACGGATCATTTGTCTGTGACTGAATCTAACTCCAAATTTCAGAGTCCGATTTTCCTGTGTTACTTTCCACGTGGACCCGTGCGCTTATCTGGCTCCTGCAGCCTACTGCACCCACGAGGACCCCTCTTTTGCTTGCTCCCCTCTCTGAGGAGCCTGGGAGACAGCTTCAGCTCCGGTCCACTGTATGCTCCACGCGGCTCTGGCTCTTGTGACCTGCTGACCCGTGTGACACCTCCCTCATCTGCTCCCTTGCAGTCAGACTGCAGACCCTCTATCCTGTCTCGCAGTCTCCGCCTGCAGCGCTGCAGCTTGTTTTTACTCTCAGCTTCCCCTGGGAACTCATAGGAGCACACTTGCACAGTGTTCCCCTCTGCGGCTCTCTTTTCCTTCCTCCACGGACTCAGATTTTATTACAACAGCATGACCTCAATACAAATCAACAGCCAAAATTGGCCAACTTGTGATTTCCAAATGCTCGCAAATTGTTAACAACTGCTACTGCCACAGACAAAGGGTCCCCAAATATCTTATTCCTTAACTTAACTCTGCTACACTCCAAAGTCTCTCACTGCTGAGGTTCTACTTGCTCACTCCTAAAAATCTTTTATTCCTAAGGTCGCTTGCATGCTGCTCTATACTGTAAACTACTAAATCAGAATTTGTAACTTTCTCATTTGGCACGGTTTAAAATCTATATAATTTGTAACAAAGTCTGCTTTCCACAGGAAGTTTTGCTTGTCTAGCTGTTTAAAAAGTTCTATGTTTGTATGTATAGATGGATCTGTGCCTGTATGTTTTCTTGTGGAAGTGGGAGTCACACAGAATTACTTCAGGCTCAGTTGGGTGTGTAAATGTATGTGGCCACTGCATGTTTGCTTCTGACTGGTCTTGATGCCTGAGTTTATGTGTTCCGTGTGTCTTACTAATAGCTCAGCTATTATTGCAACTAGCTGCCTGGGCTCAGAATTTGTCTCCTGGATTTCTGGCCACTGAATCTGATGCAATGGCAGAGATTCATATTTCATTTGGTTATAAATAATATTGAAGTTATGTCATGCTGTTCTACCTTATTTAAAAAAAACAGCTAAGGAATTGGGTATGGTAAATTTTTGTAACAAAAGTTAAGTTAAAACTTATAATTCCAAATTGGAGCTGCTCTGGGAAGCAACACATGGTTTTCCATCATCATAATTAAGTACAGCGATACGGACAGTCACCAAAGGTTGGAGAAGAGGGAGGTCATGTGACTTCACCGCTATCTTGATTAAAGGTGACCACTTAGAGTGGACCTACCAAGGAGACAACAGGTTTCTGAGATATTTTGGGTTAGGGTGGATTTTTGTATGATAATTCTTGTCCTGTTCTAAAAACAAGGTTTATGAAAGATAGGGTTTAAAACAATGCTGGTTTAATGAGGTGTTCCAGCTGCACCTCTGCATTCATGTATCAGGATGTATCTTACTGGCAGCCAGTGTTTGAATGCCTAACCTTGCTTTTACTAACATTGTTAAGCTGTAGTTAGTTTGGTAAACTAAGTCATACAGAAAACTGTTGTGTTCTATAATGGTGTACTTTAAAAGGATCAGGAAAGATCTCAGTCTCTTTGTGGACTGTGTTTATGAGTTAAAAGTCTTATCTTGATATTAAAAGAGTGTCCATTCATAAGCGATTATTTTTAAGGCTAACCTTAACAGGGATAAAGCTATAAAATCCTAATCTCAGACACACAAGGTAACCGTCAGTCACCTCATAAAGGAGCAGCTTCTTTGATATGTTCAGGCTTAGCTTCTCAGATATTTTCAAAGTTGGACCTAAAACAAGTAACTAGAAACAAACAAACATTTCTCTAGTTTAGATGTACCTAACAGATAATGATCCTCCAATGCTTCAGGATCTGAGAATATGGCATTTAAAATGTTTAATAAAAAAGCTTTTCGTGATAGAGACATGCCAGCTCCTGGCAGCACCCCCATCTCCTCCAAAGAAGATGGATGGGCACAGAAGTACTTTCATCACCTGGAGCTTGTTTTCAATGTAGCAATTCCAGTCACAGAGCAGGAAAAAACTGCTTTACACCTCAACTGCTGCCAAGACCCTGTCCAGACTGTGGACAAGCAGGACACTGGGAAATTGATTTGCCAAGACAAGGTAGGCTGGTATCCCCAAATTCCTACTCCACAGGAAAGTCAGTCAGATTTTCCAGGCCTGGCAGCTAAAGACTGATACTGCCCTGGGACCTCTGTCCCCAATGACCATGGAGGAACATGGGATGACGGTCTAGGCAGCCAGTATATCCCTGCCATTTTTAATAGATTTGGAAGCTGTTTCACTTCTGCTTACTCAGGGGAAACTTATCCTTCTCAGAGCTGATGGTGTTTGATGACCAGGTATCTACAGCTTTACCAGTTCCTTTCCCCCTGACTCCCAAGTATACAACCACTTTGGGAGTTCATTAGTTAAGGTTTTTTTGTTTTTTGGTTTTTTTTATTATTAAAAATACAGGCAGCTTTGCCTTGTCCACAGGCTTCATAGTAAAGGATAAACGGTTTCAGATGTAACTCCCCACTAAAGGAACACAGAAGACTGTTTAAGGTATGTGAAGATGTTTGGACTTCTGCCTCTTTCTGTATTATTCCACTGGAATTTCAGAGGTTCAGCGTTTAGCATTGATATGTGGGGTTCTGATAAACTGATGGAGCACTGACCACTTACAGTTCAGTCACAGGCTCAGATTTTAAATTTCCTCTGGTTGTCTTCTAAGTATAGACTTACAGGTGTGTTTCATCGGCTAAAACCAGGCTCTCTGGACATAGGAAAAATGTTCATACCTTTGACCCCAAATCCATAGCCTTTGCTAAGACACAAAGTGTAAATCTGTTCCACTGTTTTACAGACACCTGCATGTTCCTGGGGAAAGAGGGCTGCTACTGTATCAAGGAATCTGGCCTGGTGGGAAATTAATCTCAAGTCACTCCACAAACTGTCTGAAGAGCTTCCTCAGTATAACCAGAGCACATCCCATGGCTAGCCCCATTCATAGGCTGGTGTTAATAATCTATTTTTTTTCTCTTAGCAATTTGCCTTCTCTGCCTCCTCAAGAAACAGACTCCTGAGGTCTCCAGGATGGTAGTTAACTGAATGCTTCTTCACCCACACCTCTGGCTGAACGTGAGCCCACCAACTCCCAACTCCTCCTCTCACATCATCCCTTGCTAATAAGTAACCAGATTTGAATGGGCACCCATATTCCCAAGAAGGTCATGATGTTTGGCTGGAATCTCCAGCTCAGCCCCATTTCTCTCTCTCCAAACCCTGCCCTCTCAAAAACAACAACAACAACAACAAAAAACAAACAAACAAACAAAAACCACCAAAAGGTCCAGTTCCACAATCCTGTCAGTTGTGGTGCCCCCTTGAAGTTGCTAGCTACGGCCTAGTCCCCGCCTAAAATAATAAAATCGGGTACAAACCCAGCTTGTGGTGGACATGTCATCACCCCATGTATTTAAGCTCCCTCCTTTAGATTGGCCATGTGTTTTTTCTCCTGCCCCTTCCCCTGCCTTGATCTGGGGGGGGGGCTGGAGGAGTCCCCTGGGAGTTGCTTAGCTCAGAATAAACCTGATCTTTCACGTTTTAGTTCAGCTAGATCTGGCTTTCTATGTTGATGCAGAACCTTATTATGGGGTACAGAAAACCTATTAGGTGGTTCCTGCAGATGGCATAATGAAGGAGACCACCCAGCTCAGCTGGGGGAGGGGTTCAGGGGAATCTCTGGAGGAGGTGACTTGAACACTTTAAAAAGTTTTATACTTTATTTATTCATTCTGTGTTTGGGCGTGGGGTATGTATATGGCATGGTGTGTGTGTGTGTGTAGGTCAAAAGACAAGCTTTGGTAGTTGGTTCTCTCCTACCAAGTGGGTCTCCGGGATTGAACTCAGATCTTCTGACTGGGTGGCAAGCATCTTTATCTGCTGAACCATCTCAAAAGCACTATTTTTAAAATCACTGATGGAGATCTATCCAAGCTATTTGCCCAACATAAATATAGCTGGGGGCTATTGTAATTGGTAGAGCACTTGCCTAGCATGCAGGTAGCCCTGTGTTTGATCTCCAGCGGTGCCTAAGCCAGGCATGGTTGTATCTCTACATTCTGGAGGTGAAAGCAGGGGATCAGAAATGCAAGATCATCCTCAGCTATACAGAGCTTGAGACCAGTCTGTGTTACAAGAGATCATGTCTTTAAAAAAAATAGAGATGGGTCAGAAGCAGCATTTAGGCAAGTGCTCTGCCACCAAGCCTCACTCTCCCAGCCGTGCTTGGGAAAGCCATGCTTTCAGGGAAGCCTGAGTGTCCACGGGGCAGGGAGAGATTCTGTACGGAGTGGAACGCAGATGAAAGGGTTGGGGACAGAACTGCACCTGAAGCTCAGAATCCTCCTGCAGAGGGGGGCATCTGCAGGGGCAGCAGGGTAGGAAGAGAGGTGGGGAGGATTTGAATGCTGAACTCAGGAGTGGGGAATAACATTGGCCGAGTGATGGGAAACCCTTGGGCTTGGGAGGGATTACACTTTGATTTTGAGTGAGAGACCTGTGGCTCAGGGGAGGGAAGGTCTTGCTCAAGCTCCACAGATTGAGAGCTGAATCCGGACCTCTGGGGGCAGCCACTGCCTGCCTTGGATAACAGTGTTAATGATGCTAACTCACTTTAGTCCATTAACGAGTCTTTATTGAGCTGGAGCAGGCGCCAGGAGTGCGTGGGTGTGAGCTGGTATGCAGGCGCTTCGGAGCCCTGCCCCCACAGGAGATGGTCATCTGAGCCTCCCTGGACAGGATCTGAGGCTGAGGTATTGTCCCCTGCCCCTGTCACCACCCCTAGACTGCAAAGCCTCGAGGCATCCGTTTGGACGAGTTTGGACTCTGTTCATGGAGTGGGTGATTGACGTGTGGTCACTGTGGACACTTGGGACTAAGCTTCAGTCTTTTTTAGGGTTGCCTGCCTTTCAATTCCTATCTCCAATTGCTGTCACGGGTAAGGCAGCATCAGGAGAGGGTGGGAGAAGCCCGAGAACCCTGGCTGACTGTGGGGGTCTGAATGTACTGAAAAGAGATGCTAACCTGAAGTGATCCCAAGCTCAGCCTGGATAGAATAATTCATTCATATGTATGAGACCACATGACTACACACACACACACACACACAAACCCAAAACAAATAATGCCCATGCTTTGGCTGAGTTAGGCTCAGGAAAAGGTAGGGAGTCCCACCCTGCCACTCCTCTGGCCATGTGGTCCTGGTTATGAAGCTGACAGTGCCGAAGGGTCAGGAGGAGGACCCTGTCCTGCCTTGGTTCTGCTCCTGTTTCTGGTTGTGGCACTGAACCAATCCCCATCTTGAGTAAGCCTCGGCTTTTCTGTTAGCATCGCGGTGCCCAGTCTCTGCTTGAACCACCTCCTAAGGCTGTGCAGAAGCCAAAGTCAGATCACTTCAGTGTGTTTTCTGGGTTGCTTACAGATGTTTTAAGAGTCAGGAGCTGCCTGGGCTTTTGGGTGTGGTCCCAAGAAGTGTTAAAATATTAATCCCATTTCACAGATGTAAAAACCAAGGCCCCCAAAAGTAGAAAGATAACCAAGACCACACTACCAAGCCCTGTAGCCTGATCCTTGCCCCCTGGAGATGTCAGAGTCCCTACACAGGGTTGCTTTTCCACAGTCTGGGTGCCATGGTGCTCATTGCTTCATCACAGTTTTGAGTGTCTTGTTTCCTTTCCTTTTCCTTTCCTCCTCCTCTTCCTTTTTAATATTTGAGACAGTTTTTTTTAATAAATGATGTTTATTTATCATGTATATGGTATTCTGCCTCCATGTATCCCTGCAGGCCAGAAAAGGGCACCGGACCTCATTAGAGATGGTTGTGAGCCACCATGTGGTTGCTAGGAATTGAACTCGGGCTCTTCTGGAAGAGCAACCAGTACTCTTAACCTCTGAGCCATCTCCCCAGCCCTATTTGAGACAGTCTTAACTCTTACTCTAAGCTTGCTTCAAACTCACAGCAATATTCCTGCCTCGTCTTCCTGAGTGCTGAGACTATAGGCCTGTGCCGCTATGCCCAGCATCAAGGCTGGCATTTGTTTTTATGTCTGCATGTGGGGTGGCCTGTGAGCGGGCTGCTGTCTGCCTGTGAGCATAAAGCTGACAAGAGGCGCTGGCAGAGTGTGGAAACTGTCAGCAGGGCAGCCGCCTGTGAAATTAACATGATATCAAAAGCGTCAATGTTTATTTACTGGAAATATCTGGACAGGATGCAGATCAGGCCTGCAGCTGGTGCCTGAGGGTGAGGGTCACCCTTGCCTGTTCCTCAACAGCCACTCAGCCCTACTGGCAAAACCAAATGAATCCCTGGCTGAGATCTCTCCTCTTCCTAACTCGCTGGAGTCAGTGCTCAGGGAGAAACAGGGCTTCCAGGTCATTTGTCCTTCCACGGTGTCAGGCTCTAGTGGATAGCATGGGCCCTTCTCTCTGGGGTGCAAGGGTGGAAGGGTGGATGCACGGGGAACTCCTGGTCCTGCAGATTAACTTTCCTTTCTTCCCCAGCCAGGTAGGGTCAGCTAGTTCTCCATGAACCTCTAGCCTTAGCTGATTGGGCTGGAGTGATGTCACCTGACTCAATTCAGCCAATCAGAACATATCTTGTAGGACTTCAAAACCAGGGACCTTATTTTTGTTTAGAAGGTGGGAGCTGAAACTGAGGTGTCTGGAGACGAGGGGAATTATACTAAGGGAACAGAGTCCAGAGCCGGCTCCCAGGAGATCCCTCCCCAACCCCAGTGCTTTCAAGACTGGGAGAGGAAAGACTGGAGATTTAAGAGGTTGGTTTTTTAAAATGTGTTATTGCTGGGTGTGGGGGTGCTTTAATCTCAGCAATGGGAAGGCAGAGGCTGGCGGATCTCTGTGAGTTCAAGACAAAGAGAATCCCAGGCTAGTCAAGGCCACCAAATAACAACAAAAAATCCACCACGAACTATTATTTTGTTGTTGTTTTTGAAGGAGGTGGCATATGCCACAGTGGGCGTGGAGGCCAGTACAGGGCCTAGTCATGACAAACTCAATAGAGTCCTGAGTTTCAGATTACTCTGAGGAAACACCTGGTTCCAAGAACTATCACAAACTGAGACTACGCAGGAATGAGCCATCCAAGGGGAAAGTACCTAATGTTCTAGCCATTATATAGGATCACCTGATGTTCCTTAGCCCGCACTCACCCATCCCCTTTCACTAAGACACGCCTAGACAAATGTCAGCCAATCAGGGGGTCCTGAACCTTAGAAATCCCTCACCCCAACCTCTGCTATGATAAAAACCCCGACTGAGCTCGAGGCTCTGTGCTTCTACTAATGCATTGGACAGAGTCCAAGTTCAAACTTGAATAAAGGCTCTTTGTTTTCAAACATGGGACTCGGTCTCCTTGGTGGCCTTTGGGGGTCCCCGGGATCTGGGCATAACAGTCAGAAGACTTTGTAAGAGTCGGTTGTCTCCTTCCGACTTTACACGGGTTCCGGGACTGAATTGCTTTCTCAGTGAGTGTCTTGATTCACCCAGCTGTCTTGCTGACTCCAAAGCCTGGCAGGTCTTTCTGCAATCATGCTTCTTAACATTTCACTGTAATCTATGTTCATCCAAGGACAGTGGCCCTGGGACACAGTCTGACTGTGAGCAAAGGAACAAGAAACTGCTTTATTTGGGAAGGATGAAGAGGCCTCTCACCCATGCTGTATCTGCGGTAACAAAGTCAGGAATTCACTGTGTCCTACAGCATTGAAGCCACTGAGAGGCAGGCTGGGGGACCACAGAGGGAAACAGAACCCGTGTTCCGTTTCTTGTGGGGACATCCCCTTGCTGGCCTCTGCTCCTCCCGGGTCGCAAGTTGGTGGCAGGACTCGTCACTCACACCTTCCCAGCCTCCCTCTTGACAAAACCAGATTCAAACATCCCAGGGAAGGGTTCTGATCAACTTCACGTGGTTAAGCCAGGTGCTGGTTCTCAACGGCCAGGAGGGTGTGGGTCAGGTGCCCTCTCATAGACCAGGCATGACTAGGGCAGGGGGTCCTATCAGATTGCAGTTCCCACTCACCCCACAGGGTTGGAGGTGGGGAGACACATCTCACAGAACTGAGGCCCTGTGATCAGACAGAACAAGAGCTGTCCGTTCTGTTTCCCCAGCACAGGAATGGGGATGGGGTGGGATCCCAAGGGAGGCCAAGAAGAGAACCAGAGAGAACTAAGTGGCCTCTATTGCTGACAATGCAGTGATGGGCTCAAACCCCTCCTTTGCCGCGAGGAAGTTTCCACGGTTTGGGCTGACTTCCCTCTGTGATTGGATTGCAGGCCTAGTCTGCTGATTTGGTGGGAAAGGTCCTCTGCATGTATCCTGATCCTGTAGGTGGGCCTGGTCTGGGAAATCTGTATTCTTGCAATAAGTTCTAGGGCTGCCCGAGTAACACTGATTTAGGCAATGAGAGTGGCCTGAACGAGACCAGAGGACTGGCTAACTGGCCTTCAACATTGTCTACACATTCCAAACGCCTGGGGAGTTCTTGAGCCGCCCGTGGTCCAGGCAGGAGTCAAGGGTGTGCGAATCTGTTTAAAGCTACCTGTGACTCAGCTGGGCAGCTGGAGCCCAGCCACAGATGGGGGCGCGGGTGGAATCATTTCCATTCCACCCGCATTTCTGCTTCAAGACTTTGTCCTTTCCACAGCCCAGAAGAGGAAGCCTTCACTGCCTCCTGGTCCAGTCCTGGCTGATTGGACCTAATCCTGTCCTGACAGCTCCCTCTGGGAGTCTACAGCTAAACACAGAAGCTGGTGAGTTTTCCCCAGGGGCTGGGGAAGCTGAGGCTGCTCTCTCATGGTAACAGGTTCAGTCATGCATGCCCTGACCAGGCAGAGGACAGGTGACTTGAGCTCTGTGCAGTCACAAGCTGAACCAAGGTGAAGGGGAGGAAGCACATTCCTGTCCCCGCTGGCTAGACTGGCCTAGGCTTCTGTGAGCCTCTGCTCCACAGGAACATCCCCCTTCCACCCCCAGTCAGAGACTGCTAGAACTGTAGCAGTTCTAGGAGTAGTATGGGAACACAGACGGCCTGGTAGTGAACACACAGAGCGGCCTAGGGCTCTTACTCCATTTCCTGAAGGGCCTACTCTAGGATAGCAGCTGGCACCTACTGGGCACATCTCTCAAGCCTGGTTCTCTTCCTGGACGTGGTGTCTAAGTTTGCCAACAGTCCCATAAGGGGGAGCCATGATCTTCATTTCTTTTTTTGCTGAGAAGAGCGGTAATGTGCCTCAGGGTGCCTGCAGATTAGAGCTGAGCAGAGGCTTAAGCTGATGTGTCAAATCACTTCCAACTGATCTCACCAGAAGCCAATTATGTAAAGCAGGGCTGAGGGCGGGTCCTGCTGTGATACAGGAGTGGGGGGCTGCTGCTCGCCTATCCCCCAGAGCTGGGATGGGGGACCGGCCACTGAGGAGATGCCTTTAGGCCTGTGTCCCTGGAAGGCAGCAGCAGAGTAGCAATCGAGGAAAAAGGTGGGGTACAGTCAATGTACGAGACACTCAGGATGGGAGAGTTATGGTCCCTCTGATTGATTGTGGTCCCAATCATTGGGAAATCTACAGGCCACAGAGCGCTTTGTGACCCTCAAGCTGCTCCTAGCCTGTCTTGTGTGATTTCTCACAATGCTTGGCACTCACATCTATCTCCCTTAAGTGTGTGTGTGTGTGTGTGTGTGTGTGTGTGTGTGTGTGTGTGTGTGTG
>LOJH01038482.1:1408-12366 GCA_001685095.1 Ellobius talpinus | reverse complement strand
TCCAAAGGCTACCTCACTTTCAAGGTGCCAGAGTCTCAAACACAGTCCCATCTTTCATGCCTGTGTGGGGCCTAGTGACCAGCACTGTCAAGGAGTCATGGAATCTAAGTGTTAGGAGACAGATAACTTTGTCTGATCCCTCTAGAGAGGGCCCTGGCCAATTCTTTGGCACTTGGGTGAAACTGGGCTAATATTACCTGGATTCCCTTGATTGATAACCTCCCCACAAATCCACTGAAGCCACTTAGATATTGATTCACCTCTCTACCCACCCTCAANCATAGCATCCTCCTGGGTCCTTGCTGTCCTTTCCTTTGTTGGGTGTTAGTGCTTCCCTGCAAGCATCCCTCAAAGATAACTTTGACACAGAAGTGACAGCAGACATGGAAGGTGCATAGTGTAGGCTGGTGTTTCAGCAATTGAGACATCCACAGGCCTAAGACCTCCTTCCCTAGACCTGCTGTCTTATAAGTGCATCAGGATATGCATAGCCCCTTTTCCTGGGTTACCATCTCTTCCTCAGGCTGGGTTTTCACTGTGAGGGCTGTGCTTGGTCCCCTATGCTTAGTCCTGCACCTGCAGAAATGCTTGTAGCACTTGGCCTGTACCACTTTGCCTTCTCTAAACATCCACCCCGGAGTTCCAGAGAGGCAGGCTTTAGCCAGAGAGCCACAAGGGTCACTCTTGCTGCAGCAGCAGCTTAGTCAGAGATGCTTATGGTACCAAGGAACAGCCTGTGCCATCTTCTTCTGTGCTTCTGTCATTTTCCCGGCACACTGTATAGGCCTGGCAGACAACACCAATGACTTAGAGAAACGCAGGCAGATCTATGGGCAGAACTTCATCCCTCCCAAGCAGCCCAAGACCTTCCTGCAGTTGGTATGGGAAGCCCTGCAGGACGTGACTCTCATCATCCTGGAGGTGGCCGCCATCGTCTCCCTGGGCCTCTCTTTCTATGCACCACCTGGAGAGGAAAGTGAAGGTGAGGGACGAGGCTCTGGGCTAGAAAGGGGGGTCCCAGCACTTGGTTCCCATGACTTTACTTCTCCTTCATGTTCTCCTCCATCCTTGGACACAGCCTGTGGGAATGTATCTGGTGGGGCAGAGGACGAGGGAGAGGCTGAGGCTGGCTGGATCGAAGGGGCTGCCATCCTACTCTCTGTCATCTGTGTGGTGCTGGTCACGGCCTTCAATGACTGGAGCAAGGAAAAGCAGTTCCGAGGTCTTCAGAGCCGTATTGAGCAGGAGCAGAAGTTTACTGTCATCCGAAATGGACAGCTCCTCCAGGTCCCTGTGGCAGCACTGGTGGTGGGGGACATTGCCCAGGTCAAATACGGTAAGTGTACCCATCTTCTTCTACCCTGCCAAGAAAGCCTGAATGCCATTTCTGAGAAGGGTGAGCCAGAGGAACCTCCCCAGCTTAGGCTGTCTTCCCAGTAGTCTGTGTGTTTTCCCCCACAGGGGCCTGGGATTGGAGCATGTGGGGTGTGATTAGGGACAGAAAAGAAATTTGAGATACAACAGTGCCCACAGGAAGCAAGCTGGCCTCAGCCTCTGGAGAGGTATTCTTCTACTACTGTAGGATACAAGTGTTGTCCCTGTTCTTTGAGAGCTGGACAACATGGTTAGATGTGGACGATCCCCCACACACACAAAAAAAGAGGAGGCTGAAAGAAGAGAGACCCCCAGTCCTCTCCCAGATGATAGGACCTCCCCTGGGAAAGGCAGGAAGAGGAAAGGGTGGGGAGGTCCCATGGACCCATAGCCTTCAGTTCTGGCCTGGGCTGGCCTATAGGAGACCTTCTGCCTGCCGATGGTGTGTTAATCCAAGGCAATGACCTCAAGATCGATGAGAGCTCCCTGACCGGCGAGTCGGACCATGTGCGCAAGTCAGCAGACAAAGACCCTATGTTGCTCTCAGGTAAGGGTTACCTTCTCAACCAGCCCAGTGTAAGGTTGCTTGAAAACCTGGCCCCAGCATCCCCAGGCAAGTCATCCTGCTGGACTTGCCTTAACTAGGATCTCCCTGAATAGCCCTTCTGAGAATGCTACCCACTGCCATGCCAGAGGAGGTCACTGGAGGCCTGGTGGTGTGGCTCCAGCCACAGGACAAAGAAATGAGACTCCACTGCTCAAGAGGGCCTTTGATATCATGAATGGGACATCCCAATGGGAGGGATTTCTGGGGTCAATAGTGTGCTCCATCCACATAAAGACTCTGAAGATGACCCCATGTATGTTTTGTTCCTTTTCTAGAAGGTTTTCATTCAGCACACTTTTATCTTAATGGGAAATGTAATATGAAACTGAACAGAAAAACCAGAGGTCCCCTGGTGGGTCCCATAATGGCTCAGACTGTGCTTCTGACAAAGACCCACCAGTCTGTGGTACTTTGGCTCATTCCCACTACAGCAAGCTTATAAACAGGTTGCAGTCTAGATGGAGGGGTCAACAGTTGCAGTGACTTCTGCAAGAGAAGTACCTCTCAGGGAAACCCTACGGCCAGCCTATGGGTGGAAATCTGTCTTAGTTCCTCTATGTTTCTGTGCCAGGCACTCATGTCATGGAAGGTTCTGGAAGAATAGTGGTAACAGCTGTTGGCGTGAACTCCCAGACAGGCATCATCTTTACATTGCTTGGAGCTGGTGGAGAGGAGGAGGAGAAGAAAGACAAGAAAGGTAAGGCAGCCATGATTCCAGTGTCCAGAGACGATGAGACAGCTTCCTTCTATGTTAATATCCTTGCTTCTTCATCTGCCTGCTGGCCAGTCCTGGCTCCAGGGAGATGGGTGGGAAGCCACCACCTTCT
Source organism: Ellobius talpinus (assembly GCA_001685095.1). NCBI lineage: Eukaryota > Metazoa > Chordata > Mammalia > Rodentia > Cricetidae > Ellobius > Ellobius talpinus. Next base: position 9,558 of record LOJH01038482.1, on the reverse strand, counting down.
TCTAATTCTTCTTGAGGATCCTTCTGGTATTTTTCCTAAGAGTCAGCAGGTCAATGACCCTCGTGTAGGGGGCAGCTTTCCTTAGATGGCTCTTCTATGATGGCTTTGGTACATCTGTCCCTGGGGTAAAGTGTGCTCACAGAAATGTGACCTCTTATCTCAACTTTGAAAGATACTGCTAGGATCTTCAAGCCCACCCTCAAAGTACTCAACTTCCATAGGGAAGATTCGGGGGTGGTCACAAAATCCAAAGTGGAAGTCTTCTGAGCAGATAGGGACAGGTCTCAAAATGACAGCCAGGGCCAGGGGATGCCGGATGGGGGTGAGCAGGGTAGGCTCTTTAGCAAGTGGTAGCCCTGTCTCTGATGATAGCAATGGATAGAAACAGGATTTTGGAGAGTCCAGCTTCCTTATGACCCTGGGATCCCTAGCAGAAAGCTACTATACCGCCCCTTCCAGCCATGGCTCTCAAAACTATGGAGTTACAGAGCTTCCCCTTATCAGGCCCTGTTCCTCTGTGACTCGGGCACACACCCTGGCTCTAGTGAGCAATCTGCCCTTGGTTCTTTTCCACAGTCCCAGGTGACTATGGAGCAGACACTTCCAGATGCATGCATGCCCGTCTTAGAGGACCTGGAGCCACAGCAATCAGTTTTAAACTATACAGGGACAGACCAGCATGAGGAAGGACAAGTTAATAGTCCTGGCCTTAGGCTGCTTCTTGAGGTCCCCTGTCCCTGGGAGCCTGGAGACATGACTGGCAGGGCTACAATCACAGAGAAGCTTCTATTATCCTTGTTCCCTGGCAGTCTGGTCCTCTGCCTCCCTGTATGGGCTCCTCCCTGATGTTGACAGGCCAGGTCTTCTGCCACCTGCACCAAGTCCCCAGTCTCCACTGAGCCCCTCCCAGTGTTATCCCACGACTTTAATGTGTACTCCAGGAATACACAGACAAGTGATAGGTTAGTTTGAGTCCCCAGGCATGATGACCTTACCTAGTTTCCTCTTGGTTCTGTTTGGTTGACAGTGAACGCCTTCCACATAAGTCTCTCTAGGAAATCCCCCCCTCCCCTTGAGGCCAATGGTCTCTCCCTTGAACTGCCATCACCTGCACTTTCCTGGTGTCCCTGGTGGCTTCTTTCCAAGCTCCTGGCCTCCTGTTCTATCTCTTAGATAGTCTTCACAGCTTGGGCCTAGGCCACTCCCTCTTCATTGAACTTGGTCTTCTCCATCCAGACCCCCCAAGACAAGCTGCATGCACTTCTCCAACACTGCTTGGCTGTGAAACTTAGGGAACTGGAGTGGGCCAGCTTCCTGGAGAAGTACCCCGAGGGGCTCTGAGGATTAGCATCTATCTTGGCCAGTGCTCTCATCTTCTACTGTCTCAATTACTCCTGTGGTTCTGTCAACCCACTGAGCATGCTCTGAAGATGTTCCCTGTCAACCCACCACCCTTACATTCTATTGCTGTCTCTTATCATGACTCCTATAAGCCCTTTTCTTCCTGAGTCCCTCCCTCCCCTCGTGTGTTCTGCTTTACTCCAGGCTGCCTCTTCTAGTCATGATCATGCTTCCCAGCACCAGTATTGGAAAGTTCACAACCTCCTGTAACTCCAGATCCAGAGGCCGCAAATGTCCCTTCCTGGCCTCTATTGACATGGACATACACACAAATAGAAGAGACATAGGTACAAACATGCACACACACAAACAAACAAAAAAGTCTCTTTCACCTCTAAACTACCCCTAACCCACACAGGGGCCCTGGGCAAAGAGGGTCCAATATATGCTCTGCTTATGGTTGGAGATGTCTCTCTCATTCTTGGGACCCCAGACTGTGGTTCCATTGCCTAGAAGCTACCCGATACTCTGTCTGTCTTTTGATTCCCCAGTGACATGAGCTACTGGGTAGAAACTGATCCTGTGCTGGCAGATTCCTCCCTAAATGGGGACCAGTGAAGATGTGGCTCCCAGATAAACTCCTCTAACTGCCACCTGAGCTGTGCAGCCCTCAGAAAGAGTGGCTGGCACTATGGGCTGTACCCAACCTGAAGCTTCAGACAGAGCCACCTGGAGTCTAGTATTTGCACCTTCTTCCTAGTGCTGCTAGGTACTCAACACTTAGATGTCCTTTGCTCTGCACCTACAGTTTGGATGTGCCCACCAGGACCCTGAAACAGACAGAACCCTATCCCTTTAAAGGACACACATCTAGTAGTGGCCTCAGAGAAGAGTAGAGGGGTTGGGTTGGTTCAGGGCTTGGGAGTTACCCCCTGTTGGGTCTGAAAGATCAGATATCTAAGGGGAGTACATACCTTAAGGCAGCAGGCCTTCCAGAAACTGTCAACAGCTATTTCACCTGACCCAGGAACTACCCAGGACTGGCTTTAGAGACTTACTGTGGAGCTGAGGTCAAGGTCCAGAGGGAAACACTGGGTAGGAGCTTGGCCCAGGAAGCCCAGAGTATATGCAGTTAACATGTTCTGGGAGGTACTGACAGCTTGCTCCTGAAAAGCATAGGACATCAAGAAAGCCCATCCACAGGCAAGGTCATGGCTAGCAGCAATCAGGCCTTTCCTTTCCCTCCTCTACCCCATGTAGCTACAAACTGCTATATGTGCCCAAGTTCTTCCTACTCTCCTGTGCTTCTGTGTATGTCATGACCACATGGGTGTTCTCAAGTCTCTCCGTGTCTGTCATTCCTCTTCCATTGTAGGCAAGCAGCAGGATGGGGCGATGGACAGTAGCCAAAGCAGAGGTAACGTGTGTGCATGGCTCAGGGCTGCTGAAGAGCTTGTGGGGAGGAGGGAGAGAGGGGGGAATGGGGAGGGACCACCTACTGCCAAGGAAGAAGCAGCACCTAGAGACTGGTGAGTGGGCCCCAAAGTTCCATCCTGGATTGGCAGTGAAGGGGACACCCTTGGAGGATGCTCCAGTTTCTACCAGACACTGCTTCCATGAAGCCTAGATGAGCCACCTGGAAAACAACTGGTCAGTGTCAAGGCCACCAGCATGGCTTGAAATTGTCCATGTATGAGAATTCCCCATGGACACCTGAGACCACTTTGGCCAGATAAGGAAACTGAGGCATAGAGAGGGTAACTTGTCAAAATCCCTAGGTGACAGTCCTATGAGTTTCCCAGGTAAGAGGAGTTAGCTAAACCCTGGAAGATAACTGAGATTGCTAGGGCTTTGTGGACAGGAGGCATCTGGCTCTGGCCCTTGCTTGGTGGGATAACAGTAGGTAGGGACTCAAGGCTAGAGTGACCCAGCTAGACAGGGTCTGGCATGTCCTGAAGGCTGCTAGGAGGAAAGAGCTATGGTAAGTAGTTTCGAACTGCCAGGTGAGGTAAAGGGATGCAGAATAAGAGGGAGACAAACTGAAGCTGGGTGGTGGCGGTGCATACCTCTAATCCAGCATTTGAGAGGCTGAGACAGGCAGGTCTCTGTGAGTTTAAAGCCAGCCTGTTCTACAAAGTGAGTTCTAAGACAGGCTCCAAAGCTACAGAGAAACCCTGTCTCAAAAAAAGAAAAATAAAACAAACAAAAGTGTAGAGTTGTGCTGTGATAGCCATGGTCACCTTTAGCTGGGTGGCGGTGACTCACACCTTTAATCCCAACACTCGGGAGACAGAGGCAGGCAAATCTCTGTGAGTTCGAGGCCAGCCTGCTCTACAGAGCTAGTTCCAGGACAGCCAGAACTGTTATACAGAGAAACTCTGTCTCGAAAAACTAGAAAGGAAGGAAGGGAAGGAGAAAGGAAGAAAAGGAAGGAAGGGAGGGAGGGAGGGAAGGGAAGGGAAGGAAGGAAGGAAGGGAAAGGAATGAAGGGAAAGAAAGAAAAGAGAGAGAGAAAGAAAAGACAAAATGGGGGACACCCTCACAACTGCTAGGTCAGGCAGCCCCTTCTTTAGGAAGAGTGGAGGAAGCAGGTGGAGTGGACATGGTTATTTCTGGCAATGTAGCTGGAGAGTCCCGAGCCCAAGGACTGTGTAAAACTTGGCAAAGAGAGAGATGAGGAATCCATGTCACCACCACAAAGGCAGCAAGAATAAAAACTAAGGGGCCTATAAAGAGGAGCGGAGGCACGTGATCTAAGAGGGAGGTAGGGAAATATCAGGAGGAGGCGACCTGGGCAGGATTGTCTAGGGTAAGAGGAGCATACACTAGGGCCCCTTAGTGTTCTTGAGGGGAAAGTAGAAGTGGCTTGGGTATCTGTGGGCAAATGAGTCAGATTTTGGTTCCAGAACATTCCTTGGACCAACCACAGGACTTCTTTCAGGTATTGAGCTTTGGGACATTACTGGACTGACCACCTTGTCTGTCACAAGTTCCTTATTCTAGTGTCTGTCCACCCTTCCCATAAAAGAACCATCTCTCTGTCCCACCTTGGACAATGCTGCAACTGCCTGCCTACCTCAGGAGGGCCTGGGCTTAGGATGCAACAGAAGCCTACAGATTCCCTTTGCAAAACTTGAAGTTAAAAGTGCTCCATTGAATCCCATATGATGAGACATGTCTTTCCTTGTGATAACCCTCTGTAGCCCCTCTACCCTTGATAGGCCCTAACTTCAGCCAAGGGTTTCCTCTATGTACAGCTAAGAAGCAGGATGGGGCTGTTGCCATGGAAATGCAGCCCCTGAAGAGTGCTGAGGGTGGGGAAATGGAGGAGCGAGAAAAGAAGAAAGCCAACGTCCCCAAGAAGGAGAAGTCAGTTCTGCAAGGGAAGCTCACAAAATTGGCTGTGCAGATTGGGAAAGCAGGTATGTTCAAGCCAGAGACGGCCTGCCAGGAGCCTGGGGGACACTGGGCTCCTGGAAGGAGTATGACTTCCAGATGCTGTGGTGGCAAAGGACAGAATATTGTCCTGGCCCTAGGAAAGTCCGTGTACAGAGAAATGGATAGTACTTTTCCAGAAGAATGTCATATACTATTGGGCCAGAGGTGCAGGCCAGAGCCAACCATGACTGCCAAGGTCTGGCTTAGCACCCTCCACCCCAATAAGGCCTAAGCCACACATTCATGTATTAACTAGTAGATCCCCTGATTCAAGGTTTCTGGCCACATCATAGTAAGCTGGTAGCCAACTTCACCGAGAGCCTGCTGGCCAGAGCCCCAAAATAAAGGGTGGCTAGTACCTCACAGATGTACCTTTCATACCCTTAGCTTTCTGTTCTTTACCCCACATTGTGCTGGGGGACTAGAGCAAAGGCTACTCTCTAGGACCTCTCATTCCACAGAGTCATCCTTCAAGCTGTTCATCCCAAAAGGTAACCCAAATCCATCAAGGCCTTACAACAGGCCTGACGGGGCTCAGGGCAGCCATGGCTACCTTGCCCTCAACTTTTCTTCCTTCTCTCCTCTCACCTCTTATGGCCCCTCTCCATCATGGCTGGACAGGGTTGGTGATGTCTGCCATCACTGTCATCATCCTGGTCCTCTACTTTGTGATTGAGACCTTCGTCGTGGGTGGCCGGGTGTGGCTGGCAGAGTGCACACCTGTCTATGTGCAGTACTTTGTGAAGTTCTTCATTATCGGAGTTACTGTGCTGGTTGTGGCTGTCCCTGAGGGCCTGCCTCTTGCTGTCACCATCTCTTTGGCTTACTCTGTCAAGGTAATAATACTACTACTACTTACAATTAATTCCATCACACAGACCCCAAAACTAGAGTGGGATGTCATCAAAGCACCTTTGGTGTAGTGAGGACTAAAGAAGGCTGGGGATGCTAAAGGAGGAGGGAAGGGTACTGGCTGAGATGGACTTCGATAATACATCCTAACAGACAGTCCCACTGTGCCCACCCATCCCTTGGACACAGTGAAGGGAGCTAGAAAAGAAGCTGATGTTGAGAGAGACCTGGGTTTGGATCTGTAGACCACTGACAGGGAGATTCAAAGGAGCCAAGAAAAAAAAGAACTAGTGCTGCTTGCAGAGATGGAGACAGAGAGGCAGAGCCTCAGAAAAGGTTTGGGGCCACTGGGAAGCAGTCGGAGAGTAAAGAAGAACCAGGGGAGTGTGTAGGAGCACAGATGTAGGCGGCAATTGAAGAGAGAGCTCTGGAAGAAAGCGTCCAAGTCAGTCATGCAGAGAGTAGCTTCTTGGAAGCTCACTGTTCCCCATCTGATGGCAGCCCTTGCATCTTACTCTCTCAGTTTGATTGCCACCCATCCCAGAGATGACCACAGTCACCAAATGGACTGTTAGTATCACTTGCATTGCCTTTATCCTTAACAACTTAGTACCCCCCACTCCATCTTTGCTCTTTACAGAAAATGATGAAGGACAACAACCTGGTACGCCACCTGGATGCCTGTGAGACCATGGGCAATGCCACAGCCATCTGTTCTGACAAGACAGGCACACTTACCACCAACCGCATGACCGTGGTCCAGTCCTACCTAGGGGACACCCACTACAAAGAGATTCCAGCTCCCAGCGCCCTGACCCCTAAGATCCTTGACCTTCTGGTTCATGCCATCTCCATCAACAGTGCCTACACCACCAAAATACTAGTAAGCAAGGCTAGGAGGGCAGATGAGAGAAGGGGGCAGGACTGGTTCACAGCATGAACTTCTCTAAGAGACTCACTGGGCTTACTTATAAATCTTGGGGTGTTGAGAAAGTATCTAAGTGGTGTTGGTAAAGAATTTGCCTAGTGTACATGAAGTTTGCTCAAAATGGTTTGTCCCATCAAACTATAAAAAGAAACACAGAACAGGGGAGAAAAGTGTAGATGGACTTTTTCATCAAGACCATTGGCTCCCCAATAATGGCATGAAGATTCATTATTAATTATGAAAGCTCAGCTGATAGCTTAGGCTTGTTTCTAACTATCTCTTACAACTTAAATTAACCCATTGCTAGTCATTTACTTTCTGACTCATGGCTTTATTACCCCTTCTCTGTAGTGTTCATCCTGCTTGTTCTGCATCCCTGGCATCTCTGCCTTCTTCTTCCCAGTATCCTCTCTGCCCAGAAATCCTGCCTAACTATTGGCCATTCCGTTTTCTTATCAAATCAATCAGAGTCACACATCTTCATAGTGTACAAAAAGATTATTCCACAACAGAAATGCAAAAACCAAGGTTAAGGAGATATACCAGTCAGTAAATTGTTTGCCTTACAAACACGAAGACTTGAATTCACTTACCAGAACCTTTAAAAAAAAAACTAGGCAGAAGCCTGCTTGTACTTCCAGCACTGGGGAGGCAGAGACAGGCAGATATCAGGGCCTCCAGGTTAGTAACAGACCCCATCTCAACAAAACAACAAAAACTACGGACTTTCAAGAGGAACCTTTAGGGTGCTGGTTGCCTTTGTCCCTGTCCTTGGCATTACAGAGTACTCTTGATACTGAGTGGGGTGGATTGTTCTAGAAGTCCTTTCAAAGCATGCTAAATGATGGAAAACTTACCTATAAAGGGCCACTTTGCAGTTAAGTCATGGCCTGTGTAGTCAACAAGGGTGGCCTTACTCTGTCCGCGCCTCTGCCTCCTAGCTGCATGTTAGTCAAAGCCAAATGGGAACCTTGGCTTTGGGGATGGAACAGAGAGTATTCTGAGCCCTGATGCCAAGCTGACTGTCCTTTCCTACAGCCTCCAGAGAAGGAAGGCGCTCTCCCACGCCAAGTGGGCAACAAAACAGAGTGTGCTCTGTTGGGCTTCGTCCTGGACCTGAAACGAGACTTCCAACCTATACGGGAGCAGATTCCAGAAGATAAGCTTTACAAAGTATACACCTTCAACTCAGTCCGCAAGTCCATGAGCACGGTTATCCGCATGCCTGATGGTGGCTTCCGCCTCTTCAGCAAGGGAGCCTCAGAGATCCTGCTCAAAAAGTGAGTGGGTAGCAGGAAGGAGTCAGGGATTGGGTGGCTGAAAGCTAGCTAAAAGGGTACAAAATTTCTTGTTTTATTCTTATGATAAATAGATCTAACACAATATTGACCATGTTAGCCACTTTAAAGTATACAGTTCAGTAGCATTAAGCATATTCCTAATGTTTGTAGTCATCACCTGTAGGCGGAGGCTGTTCATTTGTTCTCAGACACCCAGACCCAAAATAATCACATAGACACTATATTAATTGCAATAGTGTTTGGCCAATAGCTTAAGTATATTTCTAGCTAGCTCTTACATCTTAAATTAA
>LOJH01038481.1:2548-15041 GCA_001685095.1 Ellobius talpinus | reverse complement strand
TGCCTCTGCCTCCCCAGTGCTGGGATTAAAGGTGTGCACCACCACCACCTGGCTTAAACACTATTTTCTTAAATAACCATTTTTTAAGAGTAAAGGATGAAATGCTTACCACTGACAGTGTGGCAATGTGGCTTTCTTTTCCATTTTAATGTGGCTTACTTCCTGAGGGTAATAATATATTTAATGCTAACGATCAGTTTAGTTTCCCGTTGTTTTGAGGCTCGAACTGTTCTCATTTTGCATAGTGGGTAGTCTTTTAGGAAGGACCTTGCTTGTCTCAGGATTCTTCCTTTCTGAAGCATGCTCTTCTAAGAGGTACTGTTCACTCCCAGCTTTGACCTGGATTCAATCTCCAGGAATCCTGGCCCCTGTCAGTGTGGAGTTGTATTAAGATCAATATCTGAGGGCCAATGGCAATCATTACCCTAGGCCTTCAGTTTGCATTCCTATATTCATTTCAAGATTATTAAAACATAGAGGTTTTGGGTGACTCGTTTTTAAAAAGAGGAAACGGCGAGCAAGCATGAAAGGGGTCAAGTGTCTAGCAGATCCCATTTCGGGATCTGAACACAGGGAAGGGAGCCCCAGGCTTCCAGAGTGAAGGATCCTTACAAAGCTTGTTGGATTAGCCGTCCCCGCTCCAGGGAGGCTGAGGCAGGAGGACTGCCCCGAGTTCCAAGCTAGGATGGGCAGCAGTGTGAGGCCTTGTCTTACCTGCGCCGGGCGTGGAGTCTACCGAGCGGACTAACCAGAGGAGGCCAGGCAGGGAGAACACGGAAACGTGTAGACGCTCTCGCGCTGCCGTTAGGTCCGCCAATCAGCGTAGCCTCAGGCAGGGGGCCGGACATCCGAGGAGTCCATCCAATGGGGAGGCGGTTCTAGTGGGAGAGGCGGTGCAGACGGACCAGTCACTGTAGTCGGCTCACGCCGGCAAGCCGGCAGCCAATCCTCAGCGCGCTCTCACCGCAGCTCCGCCCGCTGCTCTGCGCTCACTCGTGGGTGGCGGCGCGCTGCTTCTGCGGCAGCGCCGGTAGTGCTCGTCAGTACCTGGAGCTGCTGGCGTGTACTGGCAGATATGGCGAGCTCCGGCTGTGAGGACCACGCGGGCCAGGAGGGGGAGACGTTTCTCTATTTCGCCTACGGCAGCAACCTACTGACCGAGAGGATCCACCTGCGAAACCCCTCCGCCTTGTTCTGCTGCGTGGCGCGCCTGCAGGTCTGTGCCGTTGTGCCCGCTACCGGGAGAGCCGGCCACGGGCGACCCCTGCGGGGAACCTTTGGCTACCATCAGGGTTCGCAGCCCTCCACCGGCTGCCCTTGCCCACCGACTTCGAGTATCCTGTCGGATGCCATCTATGGGTGCTTCTTAGTCGGAAACTAGCTGCTTTCCACCCTGTGCATGCCTTTGTCACAGGACTTGTCCCACAATTTTGTGAAATTCTGTGTATCTGTCTTTTCCTCCAGATCTGAGTGGTCCTGGTCTTGAGACCTGGATCAGAACCTGGAGTCGTGTCTTTCATATGGAGGTGCTCCCTCAGGAGTCCTCAGTGTCCCTATCCGATAAACTTTAACTAACTGGTGAACTGTTGCTCTTGACCACAGTTCATTTGCTTATTTAATACGTATTCTTCTGGCACTCAGTGCTGGGGTTACAAAGATGACTGAGCAGCCTCGCTACTTGGAAGACCTACCTGTGCACAGTCCGATTGTGTGTCGTGCCTTTGACAACTTGAGCCATATACACACACGATCTTTGCTAACTTTGTCAGAGTTCTTGGTTTCAGGCAACAGAAACCGGCTGGTTTAAGAAAGAAAGGGGGCGGGACAAAGGATGTTGGAAGATGTTGGAGGATGTTCGTGAGCTCATCGGATCACCTCAAAGACTGGAGTAGGGAGCTGAGTAAACAGGCAGGCCTGGTGTGTGTAAAACCAGCATCGGAGGAGAGGACCAGCCCAGTCCTGGGTTGCATGTTTCCTGAACTAGTAAATACGATGTGGAGCTGGCTCTTGCCTGCTGCTGTGCCATAGCCCTGCAGTTTCTGAAACCTAGAGGGGAGTCCCTGATGGTCTTGAACACTAGCTCTAATTGAGAGCCTCTCTGGGTATCCTAATTGGCCAAGTCTTAACATGTATTCATGTCCTTACTGCAAGACGGTCATTGCTAACCAACTTCTAGCCTTTGAAGTTTGAAAACTGGGAGTCATGCTCTGTACTGTCTACCTGAAACTCCTAAGAGTGCAGGAAGGGAGCTCAAATGCTTAGTCAGGGCACAGGAAAGAAATATCACATAAATAATAAATTATAGCTGTGGTTAGCCTTAGAAGAGGATATTATATGACCAGAGAATCTAACCAAGATGCTCAGGAAAGCCCTCCTGAATATAACTTTTAAGCTAAGACCTGAATGGAGAGATGAAAAGCAAAAAACAAACAGAAACCAAGATAAGATACTTGTCAAAGAACCTGAGAAAAGAGGAAGTGGTTGTTCCAGTCAAAGTAGCTGGAGTCTCTAAAATGTGGCATGAGGACTGGAGAGATAAGAAAGTATCATGTCTTAATGTGACCACAGAGACCTTTGGACAATCTCTTGCGGGCCCTGAGGATCAAAGCAAATGACAGGACTTATATCTTTGTAAACACATCCTGGATACTGTGCAAAATGGAGCAAGTGTGGCTATTGGAAATCTAGTTGAGATTTTGCCACGTTCATTTCAAATATAATACCACTATGATCTAGCAGGGTGGTGTCAGGGAAGGTAGATGGTTCTGAGCAATACCTAGAAGATAACATCATTGAACGCTGATGATTGTGTGTGAAGGGAAGCAATACAAATATGACTCAAGTTTTTGCACAACCAGGTAGAGGATGGTGTAATGTTTACAGAGGAGAATCAGGTTTGGGAGGTAAAACTTATGAACCAACTTTGAATATAATTGAGTTTGAGACACTACCTAGACAGCCACGTGAACAGGAAAATATTAGTGAACATTTGTTAGGCATCACTGTGCTCTAATTGCTTTCGTGTCTTGTAATAGAGATGCGGACTGGTTTTAGAGGTGACTGAAGCATTTGGTGGTATTAGAAGCTGCTGGAGGTGGTGAGGCTGTCTGGGAACATTGCTAAATTCAAAAAGGACCTAAGTTGAACCCCAAGAAACCCTGACATTTCAAGATGGGGAGTAGAGAGGAGTTGACAAAGAGGTGAGAAGATCAGGTCAACCTCAAATCAGAAGAAAGGGCTGGAGAGGTGGCTGCTGTGTCACACATGTACAGTGAACCTTAGAACCAAATGGAATGAAGCTGCCTATAGGCAGAGTTTTCCTGTCCCAGCCGCCTGCTCTCAAATAACCTACACAGAGGCTTAATGCTGCTTATAAATGCTTGGAAGATAGCTCAGGCTAATTACTAGCTAACTCTTACACTTAAATTAACCCATATTTCTTATCTATGCTTCACCATGTAGCTCATGGCTTGTTACCTCATTTTTTTATACGTCCTGCTTTCTCAGTAGCCAACTGATGTCTTCCCTGACTTGGCCCTTCATCCCAGTAGCCTCAGTTTGATTGTCCTGCCTAACTTTATCCTGCCTTACTATAGGCCAGTCTTAGCTTCTTTATTAACCAATGAGAGTGATACATATTCAGAGTGTACAGAAGGATTATTCCACAGCAATGCCTGCTGCATTTAGCAATATGCTGCCAGTCTCTTCTACTGATGCTTGAATACCCAGTATGCTGCTGGAAGCTCTTGGTTACTTGGACCAGCATTTTCTCTGTGTTATCGAACACAATTTTTGAGAAAACAGAGGTGACCAAAAAGGACTACAGCACTGTCATTTAGTCCATCCTGTGTGCTGTGAAGAGATTGAAGGACATCTTAGGCCACACAAGGCAGATGCCCTCGCTCTGGTTGCCCATCAGTGATAGTAGAAGCTAAATTAGAAAGAGGTCTCTGTTACTTGTTAGTTATAAAACTTTATGGAAGTGACTTAATCCTTCTACACTGTAATTTTTCTGCTGTAAATTAAGTAAAACACTGGTCCATGTAAAGTAACAGCTAATGTATATAGCACATAATGAATATTCAGTAAGTATTAGCTGCTCTTAGGTTACTGAAAATAAATTGATACAGTTCATGAAGATTAATGCTCATGCACCCTGAGCCAGCTCACTTAGGGTAAATACAGTGATTTTCAGGTAAGATACTGTGAAGACATAAAAGTGTATTATAACCCCTATGTAACATCACCCAGTCTAAGTGAAAATACACGTGCATTTAAGTAGACTGAGAAGTCCTTTGAAAAAATGAAAGCTAAAGCTAATATATGGCATATTGGATTTCCTTAAGGGTTTTTTTATGTTTAGATGCCTTTATGTCAGAACAAGCTTCATTTTTAAAGGAAAGTAAGAAAGAATCTATAGTCCTTGAGATTTGGGTCTTGGTCTGTTTATCTTTATTTTCCACAATTTTGTACACACAGAAACAAAGGTTATTGAATGTTTTTTCTCGCATGGAGTTCAAGGCAAATTATTTGTATTTTGAAGAGAGGAATTCTTGCTAAAATAGGTATTGATCCTATATCGCTTTGTTTTCTTTGCAGGACTTTAAGCTCGACTTTGGCAATTTCCAAGGCAAAACAAGTGAGAGGTGGCATGGAGGTATAGCTACCATTTTTCAAAGTCCTGGCGACGAAGTGTGGGGAGTGGTGTGGAAAATGAACAAAAGCAATTTGAGTTCCCTGGATGAGTAGGTGGCATCTCATTATAAATTACAATAGTGCTGACAGCGGTTGTGAGGGTGTGCATCTGTGGATGCGCTGTAGATACACTTTATACTTCAGAGCTAGTGCAACAGTTAGAAACTGCGGTTTATTCGTAAATCTACAAGGGGCACGCTTACTGATTGGGTCAGGGCGATGTTCGCAATCTCAGGCAAAAAGGCGGAAGCCCTGGTTTTTTAATTCTGTTTGTCTTCTACTAAAATTATCTCTCTGGTTTCACAATGCAAAAAGTCATGAAGCTTTTTATAATTGTTGCATATTGATTTTGAAAGTGTGTTGGTTCTGTTTTTTTTTCAATTCTTTGAAGTTACACTTGAATAAGTAATAAGAATTTGTAAAGACATTGAAAAATACAGTATAACTAAAATTCTCAGAGTTGTGCGAAGGCGTGCCTGGTACGATGCACACTGCCAGGAAGAGCTGGCCTTGAAAAGAGCATAGTGTCCAGCATGCTGTACCTGGCTCCAGCTGGAGGAAGCAGACCCTTTGCTTCCTCTGCGGGTATGCTCTTGGCTTCAGGATAGCGCTTCAGGGCACGGAGTAAAAATAAGCTGATTGAAGCATGTTTTCTGACAGAAAAACACACAGAGATCTGCACGAGTGCACCAAATGTGGTAGTTGTCTGTGTTCAAAGAATCTGCAGATGTTAAGTCCCTTGTGTAAATTGATAGAGTGCTTGCATGTGACCTGCCCACATGCATTGCAGCGTCACCTGGGGTTACTTCACTGCTGATACAATATCAGTGTAGTTTACTGTAACAGCTTTCCTTTTAAGGGAATAAGGACCAGGAAAAGAATCTGCATGTGTTCAGTTAAGACCCAAGTTTTAGAAAATATTTTCAGTCCAAAGTTAGTTGGATCTAAGGATCCAGAAGCCAACTGTAACATTAATATGCTAAGCATGTCAGACATGGTAGTGCACAAAAGCAAGGCTGGGCATACTTTTAATCTCAGCACTCAGAAGGCAGAAGCAGGTGGATCTTTGTGTGTTTGAACCCAGCCTGGTCTACATAGTGAGTTCCAGGCCAGACAGGGCTGCATAGTGTTTACAAAAAAGTGCTAAGTGTACGTTTGACATGGTGACACTTAGTGAGCAAACATGCCTATGCAGATACAGGGTTAATCTTATACTTCAACTTGAGTTAAGCATCTTACCTTATAAACCATTCTCCTAAATGTGGTTAAAATGTGGTTCATTTGGTTTCAGACAAGAAGGAGTTAAAAGTGGAGTATATGTTGTAATAGAAATTAAAGTGTCAACTCAGGAAGGGAAAGAAATAACATGTCGAAGTTACCTGATGACGAATTACGAGAGCGCTCCCCCATCGCCACAGTATAAGAAGGTGAGCTACTGGACTGTGCGCAATCTTTTTAACTCCATTGGGCAGAGTTAGAGGGCGTTTAATTGTTAGAAAGCTTTTACAAACTTGAAATCCCACATCAGCATTTTAATCAAAATGTTTTTAATAGGGAAAGTGTATTTTAATAGATTTATAGTACCTATTATATATGTATAATCTATACATACACTTTTATAATTTTTTTCTTTAACAAACAGTAGCTCATAGAACAGATTAATTTTTTTCATGAAGGGAAAGTGTGTTTTCCGCTGCTGAAGTATTTTCTTCCCTAAATGGAAAGGTTACTAGGCCTTTTGGAGTCAGGGAATCCACCCTCCAAAACACAAGACCCAAGTGGGATGGGGCCGGATGCCCCTTGGTAGAAATCCGAGGTTAGGTACCTTGTGTGGCCTGTGGAGACCTGGCTGATGTAGAGGGTAACACAGGTGCTGAGCCTCTGGCATGGTGCCCAGAGATCAGCCTGGTAAGGGTCTTGGGGGTCCCTTGTCCTCTGTGTCTCTTCTAAGCAGAAGTAGACAGTGGCATTGATAGCTGCTGCCTAAAAGCTTTGCTTTTTTTTTTAAAGGTTGTAATTTTTTTGCCAGGTGGTAGTGGCACACGCCTTTAATCCCAGCACTTGGGAGGCAGAGGCAGGCGGATCTCTGTGAGTTGAAGTCCAGTCTGGTCTACAAGAGCTACTTCCAGGACAGCTAGGACTATAACACAAAGAAACCCTGTCTCTAAAAAACCAAAAAAAAAAAGATTGTAATTTTTCTTAAAACATCACATAAATCTTATAACAGTACATTTCGTCTTAATATTAAAACATTTTAAGTCATGCTGTGGAGTAGAACTGATACTCTGACAATGCTTCAGGCTGCTTTGAGATCCCTTCTGCAGTCACCCTCAGAATGAGGAACAGCTAGCTGTGGCTAGGTTTTTGTTTTTAACAAAGTATCAATTCTTTAGTCATCTAAAGCCAATATCGTGGACGTTTGACAGTACGGACCAAGCTGTGGTACACTAAAGCGTGCCCCTAACTAAAAGGACTTCCTTGTTTTAACTCCTTCTAGGTTATCTGCATGGGTGCGAAAGAAAACGGTTTGCCACTGGAGTATCAAGAGAAGTTAAAAGCAATAGAACCAAACGACTATAAAGGGAAGATCTCAGACGAAATGGAAGAAATCATCAAAAAGGGGGAGTCAAAGCTGTATGGAACATAACAGGACCCGAGGGTATTTCTGTGTGTGGAATGTTTTTAGTGTTTGCAAGCAGGAATCTGGGACCTCCCTGTTTGTGATCTATTGGTTTTCAACAGTGCTGTGAAGGGGCTTCTCACTTCGGCAGTTCCATATTTTCAACTGTACAAAAGATTTGGAATGGGGATAAGAATTCATCAATTAAAAGGGGCCAGGAGATCCTGAAGTGTACAAGTGGTGATGGCTGTGTGCTCTCCCGCGGGCATATTTCAATCCCGAGTCGCATGGAAGCATCTCAGTGTGCTCTTGCACAGGGTAGGTTTGCAGCCCGGTGGTGCATTGCTGCACTTGCTCTGCTTTCTGCTTGTTTGGATCAGCTTGTAAGAGTAACCAAACTGTAGAGAGTTGGTGTAGAATTTTGAGAAGCAGAAAGACAATATACTGTCCTTTGAGGAGCGAGTGCATTCATGACTGTAAGGGGTTTCCGGCAAGTGCTCCACCTCAGACTGCACAGAGCAGCCTCGGCCTCAGGGAGTCTGCCTTAAGTAGTGTGGAGCTGGAGCCATGCTGGCCTTGAACCTGTGTCCCTCTTGCCTCTGCTTCTGTAGTTTGGAGAACATACAGTCCTGTGCCACTAGGCCTAACTGAGCCTCACCACTGTCCAGTTGTGAGACTTGCGCTTCTTTGGGCCTCTGTACCTTAGCTGCCTCACCTGTGTGAATGGGGACAATCAAAACACCTATAACTGAAGCTTATTCTGAAAGTTTTGTGAGGAAACATGTGGCAAGCTTGGGACAGCCTGGCACTTAGTGTTAGCAATCATATCAAGTTTTGGGACTTCTTTTGTTTTTTGAAGCGTAGCTCACTGTAGGCCAGAGTGGCCTTGTATTCAGGATCATCTTGCCTTTCAACCTTCCTAGATCTAGAGTTCCAGGTGTGTCCTATCATGTGTGGCAGGGAATTCATTTTTTTTTAAACCAGTGGCTTGGGCCCTTTAACAAACAATACAACTCTTGAAAAACCGAGAAAAGTAATTACATTTAGATCCTAGATTTCAGAAAAATAAGAGAAATGTTCAAATTGTTCCAGCCCCTCTCCCAGAAAAAGAGGTGAATCATGAACTGAAAGACAAATACTGGGAAGAAATGGTCCCAGCGTCCTGGAATATAGCCCTGGAACATTCCTGTACGGAGTAGGATAAGAAACCAGAACCTTTAGGAAGGACTGACTTGGCTCCCACTTGCTAGCCCCAGTTGTTCCCATGAGTGAAAGCAGAAAAAATAGAAACTTAGAGCTGGGAAACTTGCTCAGTTGGTAAAGTGCTTACCATACAAGCATGAGAACCCAAGTTCAGTTCTTAGAACCCCAGTCCAAAACAACAACATCAAAAAAACCCAAACAACAACAAAAAAGCTGGGCATGGCGTTGCAAGCCTGCAATCCTCATGCTGGAAAAGCAGAGACTGGTGGGTCTCTGGGGCTCCCTGACTAGCAAGCCTAACATGACTGGAGTGTCCCTGGGCTGCTGAGAGACCCTGAAGAAAGAGGTCGGGCCTCCCAAGGAATGACACCGAGGTTGACCTCTGGCCTCCCGTCTCTGCATACCCTCCCCCACGTGAACATATGCACACAAATGAAGGCTTTATAGCTATTTTTATTTATTTTTTTTAAATTTACTTATTTATTATGTATACAACATTCTGCCTGCATGTATGCCCACACGCCAGAAGAGGGCTGTCAAAAGCTGACTTGTGACATGAAAAAGCAGGAAGAGGGTAGGCTGCAGAGAGGTCAGCACATCCTGACTTTTGCAAAGGACAGAGAAGCTGGGTGGGCCTCAAGGAAGCCCAAAGAAATACATGCCCAAGCACTCCATAGTTTGGGAAATCAAAATTTCCTGGAAGTAGTGAGAAGTAACACTTTGAAAGAGAAAGCAATGTTGATGATTGCTCCACCCATCAGAAATGGTGGAGACCAGAGACAGCATGTTTCATGAAGACAAGAAACCAAAATCAAAAACACCCTCAGAATCTCTAAGAATAAGGGCAAAGTAAGACAGAAGGAAAAGTCAAAATAAATAAATAGAATTATCAGCCATCCTGCCCAAAATAACAAGGAAAATAAACAGAAAAGAATAAAAGAAGGAGGCATTGAGCACCATAAAAATGAAAGGGTCTGAGGAGAAAAACTAGGATGAATGTCATAGGCTTCCCTTCTCAGTCTCCTAATTATACTTGACAATGGAGTCAAAGTTGTAACACCAACTACTAAGGTCCTAAAACACAGAGCACAGTTAAAGAGGAAAGCAAAGAAGATACGGGTCCTGTATTTGAATGTGGAAAATACACCAGTAGGCATCCAATAAAACAAATGCAGAAAGGATTTACTCAAAATGAAAAATTAAATTTAAAAAAGAAAATACCTCATATCTGTTAGAAGACAAGAAGAAAGCTTGTGTGTGTACCTATGATCCTAGTACTTGAAAGGCTGAGGAAGGAGGATCATGAATTCAGCCAGCTTCAACTAAAAAACAAAAATAAAATGGCAGAGTTACATTTCAGCATGCTAATTAAGTGGAAGTAGTCTAAGTGCAATTGGAGCTGCCAAAAAATCTCTGGTTAAGATTGCTTACTGCTCTTTCAGAAGATCTGGATTTGGTTCCCAGCACCCACACAACCACCTATAACTCTAGCTCCAGGGGATCCCAACACCCTCTCCTGGTATCCTCAGCACCAAGCATACATGTGGTATAGATACATACATGTTAGCAAACACTTGAACATGTAAAAATCAAGTTAAGAATGATAATTAAAAGATAGAAATTGGCAAAAGGTATTTAAAACATAAGCCAGGCTGGTGCTGTCTATGAGAAACTTCCACTGCAATGAGTGGAGCAGTTTGAAAGGGAATGGTCTGGGGTGCAGACATGAGCCAAAGCAAACAAGAACCTTGTTCGTCTCAGACAAGGTAACTGTAGACAGTGGCTAATTTACCTAATTCATTTTTATGATGCTAGTATTAGCTTGGTACCTAAACCACCATAAAACAAAGAAAAATAAACCCACAGGTGAATGAGTGTGGATTTAAAAAAAGAAAAAAGCTTAAGGAAACAGGAGTTAATAGGATTCAGTCATACCTAAGACTTGTGAGCCATGACAAAGTGGTTTAGCCCAGAGACCTCATAATGGTGATGTGTGTGCAAATCTGTCAAGTCACTTCAGTGACAAAATGAAATAAGAAAGAGAAAAAAGCCACATATCAACTGATGCAGGAAAAGCATTTGGCACAAGTCAATACCATTCATAATTAAAACACTAAGAAAAATATGAAAAGGAAACTAAATTTTACAGAGTTTATAAAAACTGTTCTTGGTAACACTACACTGAATGCTTTCCCCCTAAAATGAGAACAATTTTGTTGCCAAAGCCTGAGTTTGATCCCTAGGACCCACATGGTAGAAGGAGAAAACCGACTCCTTCAGGTTTTTCTCTGACTTCTTTTGCAAACACACACACATTTTAGATGTAGTAATTTTTTAAAAAGTAGGTTGAACCGTCTTTATACATGGTTGACATAATTGTCCATTTAGAAAATACCAAGTGAGGTTTTGTTTTGTTTTGTTTTATCTCTATAATTAACAAAGTAAGTCCAGCTGGGACAGGGGATACAAGATAAAATGCAAAAAAAAATCCATTGAATTCCTTTACACTAGAGACGAACACATAGGCACTGAAAGTAAAAATACAATGCTCCCTGGGGCTGTAGCTCAGGAGGAGACAGCTTGCCTACGGTGTGTGGCCCTGCATTTGATCCCCAGTGTAGCAAAAGCAAAAAAAATCAAAAAAAAATAGCGGGGCCAGAGAAAGTTCAAGTGCTTAAGAGCACCAGCTACTTCTCCAAAGAACTCGGGTTTTGTTCCTAGTACCCACGTGGTAGGTAGGTAGCTCAGGATCTGATGCCCTCTACTGGCCTCCGCAGGTACCAGGTATGCATGCAACACACATACAGGCAGAACACTCACGCACATTAAAAAGCAAATATTTAAAAAGAATACCACTTGCAGATTTTTAGCTCTACTTAAAGCAGCCATTTTAAACACACAGTTGAACTTTTAGACATTCAGAACCACCTCCAGTTTCAAAACGCTTAGGCAACCCCAAGCAAAACGGGTACAGAGGTACTGCCTTCTCTTCTCCCACCCCTGTCAACCTCTAGTCTGTTCCCTGTGTATGTGGATTTAGTTAGGATTTATATTTCATGTAAATGAGATCATACAAGTGCCCGCTTGTGTAGGTCCTCCAGTCCAGTGTCCTCCAGCTTCACCCTTACCATAGTAGGCATCTCAATCTCATCCCTTTCTATGAATGAACACCACAGTTGTCTGCATACACCTCATTTTGTTTAGCCTTCATCCCATCATGAGCATTTGGACTGTTCTCATATTCAATTATTATGAATATTTCTTCCAAAAGCACTTATGTACACATAATTTTAAAATGTTTTTGTAAACATTTTTGAGTACCATTTTCTAATTATTTTGTATTTACAGCTAGGAGCAGAATGATGGAGTGTATGGTAATTCTATATATTTACCTCTTAAAGTAACCACCACAATTTCCCACTTGGGCTGGAACATTGTAATTTTGACCAATCATGTGTACAATGGCTTTCCTAAAAATGAAAATGCTAGCTATGCCTATAATCACTGCACTTGGGAGGCCAAGGAGGAAAGATTGTGAGTTCAAGGCCCACAAGGACCACACAACGAGCTTCTATTTCAAAATGATAACTAAAAAGAGGCCAAAAACCATGAAAATGTTTAAGTTTAAATCTTAGAAAACTATAAGCAGGGTGTGTGTGGTAAAAACTACAAAACACTAGTGAAAGGAATCAAAGTGAACATATGTGAATGGGTAACGAATGTAATAGTCGTGTGTGGGAGACCCAAAGGAAATATTCGCAGGGAAGACCCATAGTAAAATTACTGCTTCTTCCTGAACCCGGATCAGAATACTGTCAAAGTTGCAATATGACTCAGTTTTCTAAAACTGTCAGAGAGGAACAGGTAAAGCAATTTCAAAAGAGAGAGAGAATAAAATGAGAACTCAGTATAATCGCTAGTGAACGGATATCTACATAGAGCAATGGAGCAGAGCAGAGAACACAGGAAAGACCC
>LOJH01038480.1:5414-16605 GCA_001685095.1 Ellobius talpinus | reverse complement strand
GCCCGGAAGCATTTTCTTCTACTTTCCATAAGCCAACATGGCAGCTCCTCCAGCTAAGTGACTTATCCCAGGGCGTGACGCATAGGGGATAGTCATGCCTCACCAAAAGGCCCTAGCAATGCAATTTCCTTTTTCTGCTAACGTCATTGAACTGAATCATACTTTGAATCATACTTCCAATGAAACACTTTTCAGATTCATTTTCCAAGTCATTATGTCGCTGCTTTTACATAGCGCTGGGCTAGCCCCTTAGATTTAAACGTTAACTAGGCAAGCAGGCGACACGCTTCCACCTCCAGAAAATCAGTCAAAACCGCCCTGAAGCCCTGTCTTGTCAACAATGTCACACAGCAGCCATGCTTGTCCCCTCCCCTGCTTTTGGGGTACTAAAGTCAGCCAGCTGAGACCAAGCTACTGTGTAAGGAACAGGTTAAACGAGCATACATCAAGGTGAAAGGTAATTATTACTTGTGTCAGACAGCACCTGCTTCTGCAGCATTCCTCAATCGGTTAGACTGGAGACAGGCTGAACTTTCCAGAGAATTCTCCATCTGACAGTCGCTCCAGGCGGCTCGTCTGCAGAACACCCTCGCTGTGTTTACATTTTTGAGGTAGATTAAAAATGTCACCTGTGAAATATAGCCTGAACATCTCATACTGCAGCTTATTAACATATACAAATATAGGCCTTGAATGGGAATCAANACCAGGCGAGTGTTCAGCTGCTTCTCCGGCAGGGATCTTTCACCATCATTTTTATGATGTCAAGTTAACAGGTCCTCAGCCTTCAGTTCCAGGCCTCCAGATCACTCTGCACTTCACAGTTTGGAGTGATCCATCATTCCTCAACAGGCTGTGACGCTTTCTTCCCAGTGGAGAGTCAGGAGTCATGTACAATTTGAAATTTGTTGAGCCCTGGGCCTTCTTGCCCGTTGCATTGACCATAGCTTGTCATGACAATCATACCCAAGCAAGGAGTCTCTGACCTGGGGCAAAAGTCTAAAGTGTTTTTTAAAATGAAATGTGACACCAGTGTGAGGCCACAGACAAGTTAATGTCATTGCCAGGTTTGAACCCGGGGTTGTCCCTCAGTGAGATACAGAGAAGCAGAAGTATAGAAGAGATTCTGGTACACTTTGAGAGGCAGGAGAAGAGGAGGAGGAGGAGGTATGTAGATCCTGTAGTTTTCGGGTGTTAATCTTATCGCTGCTGTCTGTGTTGGTTCTGATCATGATTTCATCTGAATACATACTTCGGTGCAGTGAAGGAAGAGAAAAAGGAGGCACAAGGCCTTTAACACAGGGTTAGGCATCCAAAGGCATTTTAGGTACTGTACTCTTGGGGTTAGAATCATGAGTATGTGTTTTACAAATGCTCCATGTCCTCTCAGGTCCCAGGTTCTTTGACAGCACTGGAATATGACTGAATTTCTCCCAGTCTCTAGCCATCTCCCTCTTTGGTTAACTTTGGAACCCTTTGCCTAGACTGTTTTGACAGTCTCTTTTCTCTCTCTCAATCCAGTCTGTCCCAAGTCCTCTGTGTACCAATAGTCATTTGTCTAAATGCAAGCTAGGTTTCTCACCTCTTGTCATGGCTTTCGTGGGCATGAGAAAACCTTTACCCTCCCGCCAGTCTCTTAAAGACCTTCGTGACTCTATCGGGCTCACTGTAGAATCCAGGACAGTCCTTGTTTCAAGACTGCTAATTTAATCACATTCATATGTGAGTTACTCCCCTAACGGTAGCTAACTGTTCATAGGTTCCAGAGATGAAGACATAGCTTCTGTTTTTAGCTGACATGGGGCTCATGCCTGTAAGCCTAGAATTTGAGAGATGGAGGCAAAAAGGTGAGGTGTTCAAGGCCAAATATGGCTATAAAGTGAGTTTGAGGTCAGCGTGGGATACAGAAAACTCTGTCTCAAAAATAAAACAAACAAAAAGACATGGGGGCATCTTTTGGGGAACCTTGTTTGACCTTTTATGGTGACTCAGCCACTTTCTCATGATACCTCTTCCTTGACTAAGTTTCAGAAAACTCCTTTTGACCAAAACACCAAGAAAAGATGGAGGGGAGAGGATGTTTGACAACCCCAAGGTGCTGGTTTCAGTGCCTCTGCTCTCAGCTGTGCAGAGAGGACTGGACCACACCTGCGCGTAGCTCTTCCCTGTGATCCGCTCTCTAGGCATGCCCTCTCACCTCCCTTTCTCTGGTTTTTGACCTGATATTGAACTTCCTCTAAGTCTGAGTCAAAGAGATGTTATACCCAACCCATTGTGGTTTATGGAGGCGTTCACTAAAGGAAATAAAGAGAAAATTCTACCCACAGGACGGCTTTGGCTTTATCTGCTTTCAGGTTACAATGATTTGTCCTGAGTGAGCCACTCTTTTCTGACCATAAGTTGCCCTGGCTAAGCCTGCATGCTTCTCCGTGGACAAAGGTGGCTAGGTCATGTCAGAATGCTCCTCTGACTTTGTTCTGTTCTCGCTAAATACTTACTGAGCATCTGGGAGAGACATGGTGATGGACACCTTTGCTGGAAGGTGCAGTTTCCCAGATACAAACTCTGAGATATAGAAGATCCTAGTAGAGTGATTTATTTGCAGGCATTCATAGGAAGAACCTGGAGGGACGAGGAGTGAGGTGGGGAGGGAGGGTTGTGATTTAGGAAGAACTATCCAGTGCACTCAGAATTATTCTGAGCACTCAGCATTGATTCTGTCCCCAAGGGCACTCTGAGAGTGTAGGCCACACCTTCCATTGTCCTGATCATGGGCAGTAGTCATTGCTTAAAGACTGCCCTAAGGAAACATAAATTCCTAGTGACTTCTGGCACTCCTGAAACCCAGAAAAGGAGACACTAGCAATCTGAGGAAACCCCTTCGCCCAAAGCTGCAGGTGCTCCTGGGAATGGGGAGCTGGTATGCCAGGAGATGATGGAGAGACCAGAGCAGGTCTCTACTACACCCTAAAAGGTCCTGGGTTCAGGCATTTATTCTCCTCATGTGACCTAACCATCTCCACCCAAGCCTGTCCCTGAAAGTTCTCAGTCAGGACCTTGTACCATACACTCCTGGCCTGTGAAGAAAGCGTACCTTCACCTGAAGACATCTTGAAGAGGCTGCTGGCCAAGCTCTGCTTCTCAGGTTGTAGGTGTTGGAATTCTGAAGGGAGAAACCCTTTTCCTTTCTGAGTCACTTTGTTGCCCAAGGATGCTGGGTTTGTCTGTCTCCAAAGGACGCCGGAGCTCTCAGCCTCTGTCCATTGCTGAGCTGGCAGCTGAGACAGTTTCCTGAGCACTTTTGCCCCTGCCTAACCATGTTGTCTCCTCCCTTGTCTCTCCACTCTTTGGAGATTGACTTTACTCTTGATAGTCCGCACTTGGCCTGTACCTCCTTGCCATTCAGTAGAGGCCAGCATGCAACGGAATTCACACAAAACTTCTAGCTCTTTTCCCTCGATGCACAGGTGGTGTGGTTCAACCTCTTAACATTGTTACATGATGCCATCTGGAAAGTGTATGGTGGAGAACTGTGCCATTAAATTACAAAGTAAATTTAAAAAACACTCATAATGTTTTAAGTGTTTGGCCACTTTCATAGCTAACATGAAGCCTACAGGTTGTGGATTGGACACACTTGCTTAGGTGTCAAAGTTGTTTCCTTGGACATTGATAAGGATGCTGCCTGCTTAGGTAATTCCAATGAAGACTTTCTATTTCATTTTTAAAATATGAAATGCGACTCCATTAAACTGACATGTAAACAGTAGTAACAATAGCAGCTAATATTTGAATGGTGTATCATTTATTTTATATGTGCTATTTCACTTTATTTTTCCTCAATGATCCTACAAGACAGGGACTATCGTAGTCTCCATTTTCTGCTGAGGAAGTTAAGGGTCAGAGTTCAGTAATGTACAAAGTTTGAAGAGCTGAGACTGGAACTCAAGTCTGTTCTAGTTAAATGAAAGCCGTCCTCTGTATCACTGTCCTATGTTAACCCCTCCATCACAGCGAGAGAAGGAAGGGTCTCCTACTTAGAGTTGAGGGCACAGAACACGGATGGATCTGGCAGGGTATAGTGTTTCTTCAGAACTTTGGATTCTGATGGTATTTAGTCACTCCATTTATTAGGTTCCTTACCCAAGAGTTAAGTAGGAAATGGACTCTTTTGCCCAAATCCCTTTCAGATGTGTTGGCCAGCAAGGCAGCCTTCATCGCCCCAAAGTGAGTCACTGGACAAGCTAGTGGTACTTCACTGTGCTTCTCTGGGAGAGGGGCTTAGACCCTCCACATAGTGTTTTTTTAAGAGCTTTCCTGGAAGCCCCACCCAGTATCTGCTGCTTTTGTTTCTTTAGCCAGAACCCTATCAAATGACAACCCACCCTTAACTGCAAAGAAGGCTGGGAAATAAAGTTTGTTCTGTTTGTTTTTTTAAGCATAGCTTTCCCAACAAAATCACCATCTTATTAGGAAGCAGGGGATGGTGGATACTCAGAAGATAGCTAGTCCTGTCTGCGGCACCCCACTCCTGTTCTCACTGTCTTATATAATTTGGTTCATGAACCATGATTTCAATGAACTTTGGACCAATATGCTAAACTCTTTTCCATTTATCCTTTCAACACATTTATGTGTCCCAAAGATATTCAGTCTTGGTATGTCTTTCATAGACCCCCATCTTTTCCCCAAACCCACCCCTTCTGTGTTTTCATCTAAGTGAACACCACCACTGTTCATCTAGCAGTTCCAAAGAGAGACATATGTGCCATCCTTGTTTATTTCTTAGCCTTCACCTCTGATCATTCACAAGCCTGTGCTTTTGTTTCTTCTTTACTTGATCTCAGCTGTCCTCCTCACTTCCACCCAGCAGTGTATGGGAAGCATAATGCATCATGACCAGTTAAGGTTTATACCAGGATTAAAAGACAACTCAGTGGTGGAAAATCTGTTATTGTAATTCAGCATCCTTACAAGTTAAAGGGAAAACACATAGGTGTATAGATTGAGAAACATCGTTCAACAAAATTAACATGCTTTGCCTGTCTGCAGTTATAAGTGAAAAAGAAATTTATTCAAGAGTTGTGAGACTGGTACACTGTAAACTACAAAACATTGTTGAAAGAAATTAAAGATCTAAGTAATTGGAGAAGCATCCAGCATTCATGGGTTAGAAGACCGAATATCAACAAGATGGCAGTACCATTCCAAGAAAGCTTTGGTTTCAGCACCATATTTCTCAAAATCCCAATTTCAGCTTTTTTTCTACTTTCCAGAAATGGGAAAGGGGATCCTCAAATTTATGTGAAATTTCAAGGGACTCTGAAAAGTCAAGAAAATTTGGAAAATGAACAACTGAAGTTGGAACACTGTAAGTCTACGGTGATCAAAGCAGTGTGTTCCTGGGATATGGACAGAGGTCTAGACTTATGCAAAAGAACTGAGAGTTATTTTTGTCAGTTTCAGCTACCATGACAAAATACCACCAAGTGGGGAGCCGGAATAGCAGAAATGTGTTTCTAAAAGTTCTCGGGGCTGGTTGTCCAAGGTCAAAGTATTACCTAGTGTTAGTCCTAGTGGAAGCTCATTACCTGGCTTGGGGCTTGGGGAATGATGTGGGGATTTCCCTCTGTATGCTGTGAATGTGTTTTGTTAATGAGTAAAACTGCTTTGGTCCTATAGCAGGGCAGAATAGAGCTAGGTGGGAAAACTAAGCTGAATGCTGGGAGAAAGTAGGTGAAGTCACAGAGACACCATGTAGCTGCTGCAGGAGACAGACGCACCCCAGAACCTTGCTGGTAAACCATGAATCTTGTGGTAATACACAGAATAATAGAAATAGGTTAATTTAAGATGTAAGAGCTTGCTAGAAATATACTTAAGCTATTGGCTAAACAGTATTACAATTAATACAGTTTCTGTGTGACTATTTTGGGTCTGGGTGGCCGGAACAACCTAGTAGCCCCTGCCAACAGGGGAGGCTCTACTTCTTCTCATAAACTAACACATTCCATTATACATTTGTTCCTGACCTAATCTAACCTAAATCACTGCCCCAAATCTCATTAAATACCATCACATTGATGATTATGGCTTTACTATGTGATGAAGGGGCTCATCTACTTTTAGTCTACAATAAGAGTCATGAAATAAACCCATCGTCTATGGTCAATTTATTTTTGACATAGTGGCCAAGGCCGTTCTGTGGGAAAAGTCGTTTTTTGAACAAGTGGTATTAGAACAACTGATAAGTACATTTAAAACGATCCAGATTATACACAAATGGATCAAATACTGAAATGTAAGAAGTAAAGGGATAACCCAGAAAAACAAATGTTGCATATTTTTCCCTAATTTGTGGAATAACTTTGAATATTCAGATGTGTGTGTTCATTTGGAATATTCATAGAGGTCAGGAAAATCATAAGAGACTATAGAAAGGGGCCCTAGAGGGAAGGGAGATAGAATGTAATAGCATAAAGAGATAAAAAGGAAGTGATGGAACAGAAAGATTTAATTTGGGATGAGGATGGGGAGCAGGGTTGAGAAGAAAATACAGGGAAGGGTAAATAATGCCAAAGACCTCAGGAAAAAAGTCATATAGGAACCAACTATTGGAGACACTTTCTAATATATACACAAACACTTCAAAAGAGTTAAAATGGAGCTACCTTATAACATGGTGATAATGCCCTTCTAGACACCACAGGCTAGCAAATAAAAGACCCAATATGGGGAATACGTTACCTCTTTTGGAGTTGTTGGCCAGCCGGGTTCCAGAGACCCCCCCTCCAAGCATTGTAGGTTATTGCTGATGCTATTGGCCCACCTTTAGATCTTGATGTTAAACCCTATTGCTGAAGAAACTATATACTTGAGTCATAGGACATGGGAAAACCAAGCTCATTCTGATCTGGGGGCATCTTTCATCATAGTTAGTTTTCACAGTGCTGGAAGGTGCTTTGCATACCCCTAGAGGAGAAAATCAAGCTGGGAGTCCTATGAGTGACAATAGTGACTGGCCAGGAAAGACATGTCCACTGAGACAACAGTGGCATGAACATCATAGGAGTAACCAATTGCTTTATGTTTTTTTCAAGTGCTACTCTTCAAGATGAAACACATACCTGGCACCTTTATCTAGCCAAGAACCCATAGAAATGTAAGTCATAGGTTCTAGGCAAGAACCTACTACATTTGTTCTGCTAGATTGACATAGTTTTTGTCTGTTTTTAAGATAGAGTCTCACTATGTAGCCTTTGCTTGTGTGTAACTTTTTATGCAGACCAGATTGGCCCCAAACGCATAGTGATCCCTGTCTCTGCCTCCTGAGTACTGGGTTTAAAGCATGCATCACTATGCCCATCTTAAATAGACATAGTATTAAACTGATTCCTAGTAATTTATCCTTGTCCCTGTAGACTAATGCATCCCTTTGAACCCTCATCATAGAAGCTTCTACTTTGAGTTGATGGAGACCCACAACTGGCAGAGAAACCGAGAGCAAGAGATTGCAGAATGCCTAGCTCTGAACATGACTCCTATATCACATCCCCTTCTCCCAAGGCTCAGGGATCACTTTGGAAGAGGGTGTAGGTGATTACAAGGTAAGAGTGTCTTCTGTGCACAGCAGGGCAGCTGCACATAGGAACTCAAAGCAGTTACAACAGCATGCACAAGACCTATACAAGCTCAAGCCATACCGAATCTCAGCACAGGAGATGCTCACACACACCNCCCCCGCTAAGGAATTACTGGCAACTGTAGCTGCTGGGAGAGGAAGAGTCAGTTTTCTCCAAGAGTATTGTCCCTGATAAGTTGACCATGGTCCAGCTGAAGGCCACATATCCAAGACTATATGAGTGGCACAAATTGGTCTTGATGGGTTCAGAAATATTTTATAAAACAAATACATAAACTTGGGTGATTAGAGAAGGAGGATGGGCTTGGGAGCGGTTGGAAGAGAGAATGAGTATGATTAAAGAACACACAAAATTCTCCAACAATAACAACAAAAAGATTGGAAGACATAAAGTCTCCTGCTGGGCAGTGGTGGCTCAAGCCTTTAAGCCCAGCACTCAGAAGGCAAAGGTAAGCAGATCTCTGTGAGTTCAAGGCCAGCCTGGTTTACAGAGTGAGTTCCAGGACAGAGAGGCTACCCTGTCTCAAACAACCAAAGTAAGTAACATTAAAAAAAAATCTCCTGGGTGAAGAGATTTTAGATTTTAAATTGGGCAGTAGTCATTTGACCTATTGCACCAGATATATAAGCAGCAGAGGAAAAAATAGACAGATGAGCATTAAAATGAAAGCTCAAAAGAACAGAAACTCAACCCATAGAATAGGAGATAATATTTGCTAATCATCTGTCTGACACGGGTCTAGTGTCCATTATACATAAATAACTCTTGATACTGAATAACAAAAAGTAAGCACAAGGGGCCAGAGAGATAGCTGAGTGTGGAAAAGTACCTGCTGCACAAGCCTGCCGACCTGAGTTCAATCCCTGGAAAGAAACAGGAACCCACATAAGAGAAGTCACTATGGCTACAGGTCATCCTCTGTCTTCCACATGTGCTCACTCACATGGCACATTCTCTTTCTCTGTCTTTCTCTAATAATAGCAATTTAAGAAAGAAAACACAAGAGCATGTATTGAATAGACATTTCTTCAAAGAAGAGACAGAGATGGCTCCCATCTATAAGATGGTCCTCAGGACCGTTAGTCATGAAGAAAATGTTAACAGTAACCAGGAATGTTGCATACCCCTGCAGTCACAGCACTTGGGAAACTGAGGCAGGAGGCTTGCTACAAACTTGAATTCAAGACCAGCTTGGACTACAGATGAGATTGATCCTATCTGAAGAAAGGAAGAAGAAAAAGAAAGAGTAGGCAAAACCAACCCAACGGGATACCATTTCATGTTCCTTAGGACACATACAACGAAAACCCAGAGTTGGCAAGTCCATGAAGAAACCGGCACTCTTGTACATCATCAGTGTGAACATGAAATGGCACGGATAGTGTGTAAAATAGTTAGACAGGTCCCAATAAATCAATTGTAGAATTACTGTTTGATCCAATGACTACATTCCTGGTGTCTAGCTGGTATGACTGAAAAGGATGCTCAAACAAAAACTGGTACACTGATGTTCACTGCAGCCCTACTCTCAGTGGCCAAAAGAGAAACAACCCCGGGTCTGTGGACTGGCAAACACCATGCAGTAATTCCAGACCACAGAATACCATGCATCAAGGTGTAGAGCAGCGATACCCACCACAGCCTGGCTGAATCCTCACCACATCTGCTAAGGACAGATGACAGGTGCTAACGGCCACACGCCGTGTGGTTCTACTTCCACAGTGTGAAACCCACAGAGACTTTAGCAGGTTGGTGATGGGGATTCAGGTTAGGGAGAACCTTAGAGGAAGGTCTTACTGGCTTGCTTTCAGTGTGATGGACAGGTTCTGGAGCCAGATAGTGGCAGTGTCTGCACAGCACTAAAAAAGCAAGCTGAAGGTATGGTGTGCCCTTGGTGACATCCAGTGGGACCAGCACCACTGAAAACCATTTTGACCAACTTGTTTAAGCATACCCTTGTCATCATATGGGCTTCTACTGTGTGGCCTTTGTATGAGATCCAGGGGGTGGAATGGGCTAAAGTTTTCCCTAGGCATGGTAACTGTCTGTTGTCACAAGATCACAAAGCACACTGGATCCAGGTATATTCTTGTGACCAGAAGCCAGAAAGAAAAGGAAGATGTTAGCTGAGTGTTTGAGCCTAGAAAAATAAATGTCAAGTTTTTCAGCAGGAAGCGTTAGCCTAGGTAAGATGAGAGGCCGAAGGACAGGGTTAGGGCCAGAAACCACCTGGCCCAGAGGCAACAGCATTGGATAAGGAGAGCTGTAAGAGTTTCTGTAAAGCCTCCAAAGAGATTTCTTTAGGTTCATAGAATGGGCTGTTCAATAAAGTTCTTTTTTTCCTGAGGGCATGCTTGAAAATACAGAATGCTGTGGCCTTTAGAACAAATGATCCTTGGTCTCCACCTTCTTCCCATTGTGGCCAAGCTGTGCTCTCCCAGTAAAGTTTTTTACCTTTGCCAGCTTCCAACTTCATCCTCCGTGAAGTGAGACTAATAACATCTCCCAGGCAGGGTTATTGTGAGGATGGGGATGCTATATGTACAAACATTTAGTAAAGTGCCAGGGAATAATACAAACTTTATCTAATTGTAGGAATTAATTATTCTTGACCTATATTTTAGCCCTCTGACTTTTCTAAGACAAAGCACATTGAGGTCTCGGAGAGGAGCTCACTTAAGAATCAGCTATCCCTTTGCCCACCTGAGCTTCCCACAGTGGGCGGGTCATGGGTCTCATGCTGTGTCTTGCCTGCTGAGGACATTCCCGGGGCTCTGTTCCCCACACTTGGAGGCCTCCACACACGGCGTGGCTGTGGGAGGCCTGGCCTTTGTTTTCATGTGTGCCCAGTGTCTGTCGAGGCTGCTCTTGTTTGTGGCTTNCCTATGAGGAGCCACATTGTCTGTTCTCCAAGCCAAGCCTGTCTGCTACTGCTGATTCCTGGGAATCTGCCACTTCCCTCTTTGGGGGCAGCATATCGTCACAGCATGGATGACAACTGCTGGGAAACCCAGCCTTGCCTGGAATGAAGCCGTAGCTTTCGAGACAGCAATGTGAGAGATAGCACACATGAACTGGAGTAGTCTGGTAATTCTACTGGATGTCATAGCCCAGCTTAGCCATAGCGGATACCCACATGTGGGCAGAGAGCAGAAAGACCATCATCCTGTGCAGAAGTCTCCCAAAGAGATACTTTGGACCAGGATTCTTGCCGTGGGGGAACAATCTACACCTACTAGTTACTTCAGTTGAACCCTGGGTGAAAAATAAAACAGCAGCAGGGAATAAAACTCCTCAGAGAAGAAACTGCTTCAGATGAACCCCCAGTCATCCTCTCCAGGCAGACATGAGATCTGGAGAAAAAGAGTGAGCGGATTCAGAAGAACAATTGTGACAACCGAATTCTATCATCATTGTCAAGAAACAGAAAGAGAGATGGGGGTTAAGAAAGGACAAATACAGGGGTAACCACAGAGCAAATGTAAGAACTAGCAGGGCGGTGTCAAGGGGACTAAGTACAGCAATGTCCACTATCCAGTTTCATATTT
>LOJH01038479.1:0-15042 GCA_001685095.1 Ellobius talpinus | reverse complement strand
GGAGGAGGTGGAAATTTTTTTAATAATAATAATAAAAAAGAAAAAATGAAAAAAGAGACAGACTTTCATAATAGAACCTGAAAAAAAACCAAAAAAAACAAAACAAAAAAAGAAATTAAAATCTACTAAGCAACTGGTTTGATTTTTATTTCAGCAGGTGTATTCTTTTGCATCTTGTTTTATTACTCCCTCCTTTGTACTTAACTTTTTGTTGTTCTTACTACTTCTCTCTATTGTTAGTAAATATCTTGATGTAGTATATAATTTTTAAAAAGTTATTTAACTGACTAATGAAGCTTTAAGACACTCATTTGAGAGTTCACATGGATCAAGTGATATCTGAATTAATCAATATGTTTAAATATTTCAGTGTATGTAAATCATGCATAGAATAATTGGACTACACCAAACGAAGCAACTTGAAGTCTATAGAGCCAATAAGCATATACAGATGAAAATTTTGAGGCTGTATTGTGTGTTTCTAGTCTTTCCTACCATGGAGTTGTCAAGCAAATGCTCTATTTTCAGAAGAATGGACTGTTACTTTACTTTAGAGTATGAAAGCTAGATATATAGATATAATCCAGCTCCTAACCTTTACTCTCAAAGGTTATAACCAAACTAGTAACCTTGGATGGTTCTAGTTAATATTCTTGTTACTATAGACTCAATTATCTAAGTTGGATATTTGGTCTTCTTTCTGTTAATTTAAGTGTAGTTAACAAAAATCATAAAGGTGAGATAAATGAAACTTCATACTTCCAAAATAAATTTCATATTGTTCCTTATTTTTCACGTTTCTTTATAATTAAATAAATATGCTGAAAACATTATGTAGAAAGCAGTGATTCTTTTAAACATTTTCTTTAGAAACAGTCTTAGTAAACTAAATCACTTGCTACTGGATTACTACATTGTGTAGTTATACAGTGTTTGTAAATGAGTTTTTGTCTTTGGGAGAGTTTTTGTGACAGTCTTACTCTATAGCCAGGCAAGAGTAGAATTAACTTTGTAGCTCAGCCTGGTCCATAATTCATGGCAATCTTCCTGCCTCAGCCTTCTAAGTGCTGGAATTATAAGTGTGAGCCACAATACCTGGCAATTTTTTTTCTTTTTACCTAGAACCATTTTAGGGTATAATTATTGAATATCTTGTTATAACCAGAACTGGCTCAAATTAGCATATGGAATGAGAGAACTCTAAAGAAACCCTAAAAATTTAAAGGGAGTGATATTGATGATTTAGGAAAGAGCAATTTCAACTCAGAAGAGCATAGGGCTGGAGTACCACACTATTAAAAGTCCAGTCTTCCTACTGAGTAGGTATGTGACTGATCAGGCTGCATTTCATCCCAAATTCCCAATCAGAGCTTGTCAACCATACTATTTACATTTCTAGAGCATTTGGAGGAACTATTCTTTTCTCACTCTGTTTATTTGGTGTCTAGTCAAAATATACTACTTTCTACCTAGGTGAATTAAGAATAAGGTTGCAAATGCCCTGCAATATATCTAGTGCTTTAAAAGGCATATAATAATCCTTTCCTAATCCAACTCTATTTTCCCGTGCAAAGATATTAGGGATCAATGTCACTTATATGTAAACCAAAACGCTGGCCTATATCTCTAATTTAATCTTATAGAATCATTAAATGAATCTTCTGGCAATAAACCAACTATTTGAAACTTTCTTTGCGGTTACGAACAGGGATTATAAGGATTGGGTTTTGATTACCCTCAATATCCTGTTCAGTAACAATGCCAACACTACTACTGAAGTTCCTACAATCTAAATCCTTATTTACTATTTCATCAAAAACAGCATCTCTAATACCTACCCAAGGATTATTGCTGATGCTACACCCAAGTGAAGTACATTGGCTGAAATTTATAATGATTGATTTGCACGAGATTGACCCACGGACACACAGCACCAGCACACCGTCTGGGCTCATCAAATTTCCTCCTTTAGTTAATGCTACTGTCCCTGAGCACATCCATTCAGGACATATGGTTCTTATTCAGTTCGTGAATGGCTTATTCAGGCAAACATCCAATGGCTGTAATAGCAATGTCAGACCCCCCAGGAATCACGCAAAGATCAGTTTTTAATTTTTTGGCCATATTTCTTACTCCATCTGCTAAATGTGCATGGAACAGTTGTGGAACATTTGTGGAACTGTGCCTCTGGGCAAGGATCCCACAACATTTGCAGCCAGAGTTTGACGAGATCATCATGGATCCAATCCTCTGGCTATGTCTATGCTATCACTCAAGTGATATTTCTAACTCCTCCCTTAAAAAAATTTATTTAAACAACTGTGAGCAGCTTTGGTTTTTATCCACTGGCATGGCTAGCTAGTTGGGGTATAGGTTACTTTTTATTCTTTTTGATGAGAGTAGTTTTGAAATTCAACATTAAGATTATATTTTGTGCATATTCCATTTGAGTGTCTGGTTTCATCTGTATGCTGTGTGGTGCCCACTGCTGCTGGTTATGATGTTTAAGGCTGGCACATAACAATACTAAGCAATGACACTGAGAAAGCCTGTGGGAAGTTCACTCCTATCTCATTCCACTATCACTGTCAAGTTTGCAGAAATTTGTTTGCTCTTCTACTAAGGATTACATTCTTTTATTAATTTTCATAAAGGATATATTAATAGCCCACATTGACTTCTTACTGTGATTTATCAAACAAATGACTGTTACATGTTGACAAATGATAATTCCACTTACTACAGTAAAATATGATGCCTACTTCATGTTTATTTGTCTGTTTCATATCTACCACAATGCAATACTGCTTTTTTCAATATACAATCCCTTATCAGAAGATAAATTAAATAGGAGGATTTCAACTATGAACCAGAAAGGCCAGTGCTGAATCCTCAGCTATGGTACAAAATTACTGTGTAGTACTGTGTTATTCGTTCTTTTTTCATCTGTAAAATGAAGTTAAAACATTACCTACTTTATTGAAGTTTTGTCAAGAGGAAAATGGCAACACATTCCTGGTATGATATAATTAATTTTAAAAATATTATCATTTGCCATCAGTATTATTGGGAATGTCTTCTATTTTTATATGCAAAGATCAGGTCAATTGAAATTTTCACTTTAATTTTGCCATTAGGACTCTGCATAATTGTTCTTTTTTTCCAGTCAAAATTCTGAGTTCTGGGTTCTTGTTTAATTTCCAAGGAGACAAAGCTCTAAGTGTAAAGTCTGTACTTAGCAACAATAAATACATATCACCCCTAAAAACAAAAATTCTTAGAGAATAGTAGTAAATCTAGTCAATGAGAAAAAAGTATTGAGCTCCATCATCTTTGCTTTGTGTTTTGCTTTAAAATGCAAGTCTAAAACATTTTTTAAATATTCAAAGTGTGTGTGCACACGCACATGTGTACATGATGGTCTGTAGGACTACATACATGCCAACAGTAAAGTGTTATCTCACTGGGATATCCTCAGCATATCCTCAATTTTAAATTTTATATTGAATAGAGCCTCACTATATTGTCCAAGCTAGCTTGGAGCCCATAGTTCCCATGCCTCACAAATAATGAGAATTACTGCCATGTTCCATCATGTCAGCATGAGGGCAAACAATGTGCTGAAGAAGAAGCTGAGAGTTCTATATCTTCAGCTGCAGGCAGTGGAGAGAGACTGTACCACACTGAGCATAGCTTAAACATAAAAGACTTCAAACCACCTCTACAGTGATACACTTCCTCCAACAAGGCCATACATACTCCACCAAGGTTGTGCTTCCTAATAGTGCCATTCCCCATGGACCAAGCTTCAAACACATGAATCTATGGGGCCATACTTATTCAAACCACCACAGTTCACTCCCTGGGCCATATAGGCTTGTTACAACAACATAATGCAAAATGCATTTAGTCCAACTTTAAAGTCTCCATAATCTATTGTAGTCTCAACAAAGTTTAGAAGTTCAAATTTCAAAGAGTCTTCTAAGATTCACACAGTCTCTTAATCCCCTATAAAATCAAAATCAAAAAACAGATCACATGTTTCCAACATATAATGGCAAAGTATGTACATTACTCTTCCAAAATGGAGGACAGGAAGCATAGTAAAGTATTACTGAACCAAAGCAAGACTGAAACTATTTGTGCAAACTCCAAACTCTGCATCTCCATATTTAATGTCAAATCACATTTCAAATCTCCAACTCCTTTCAGCTTTGTTGACTGTAACACACTTCTTCCTCTTGGGCTGGTTCCACTCCCTGTTAGCTACTTTCCTCAGCAGATAACCCATGATTTGGGCATCTCCAAAATTTTGGGGTGACCAAGGCAATCCAGGCTTCACCTTCACAGATTCACACAATGGCCTCTCTAGACCTCCATGCAGGGACACCCCTGCCATATGTTTGGTCTCAGTGGATCTCCTTAGTCTCGGAGGGAGATTCCATGTCCCCTTTTTTGTATCCTTGACTCTAAAGCCAGAACCATGTGACTGAGGCTCTGAAGATCTGGTGCTTTGTGGGACTGAAACATGGGCTCCCTTGTTCAATTACATTTTCACCTGTTTTCTGTCTTTCACTGCCTAAGTTTGGCTGCCCTGGAACTTGATCTGTAGGCCAGCCTTGCCTCATACTCAGAGATCTGCCTGCCTCTGTCTTCTGAGTGCTGGGATTAAAGGTGTCACCACAACACAGGGCTCTAAACTTTCCTTTAATTCCTTTTCACAAGTTAAAAACTTAGCTGGATAGCATCTTGCCCTGAGGTTATCACTTTATTCCTTTATTCCATTTCATAATCTGTTTATCTCCTTGAAAAGAGGACTTAAAACCATTCCACTTCCTGGTACTCCATTTCTCCTCAAATTGTACATTTTGTATTTTTTCTTGTTCAGCTTGCTTCTTTTCATTATAGATCTTCAAAAGACCGAATGCTAATCACCACACAACAGAGTCAATACTAGGCTGTTTTGAGACTTTCTCTGCTAATGGAATTAATCTAAAACTCTTCACTTTAGCCTCAGGCAAACTTTTCAAACAAAGGCAATAAGTAGCCACATTCTTTGCCAAAATATCACAAGAACAGTCTCTAGGCTACATACTAAAATTCTGCTCTGAAACCTCTTGAGCCAGATCCACACAGTTCAAATCACCCTCAGTACCACTGTCTTCTATGATCCTACTAGGTTGATCCATTACTCCCTATTTAAAGTGCTCAGCTGTTTTTCTGATCCAAAATTCCAAAGTTCACAGTCCTCCAAAAAAAGCTTGGTCAAACCTACCACAGCAATCCCCAGTTCCTGGTACCAATTTCTGTCTTAGTTTGGGTTTATATTGCTGTGAAGAGATACAATAACCACAGCAACTCTTAATAAGGAAAACATTTAATTGGGTTGTTTACAGTTCAGAGATTTAGTCCAGTATCATCATGGCAGGATATGGTGCCATGCAGGCAGACGTGGTACTGAAGAAGGAGGTAAGAGTTTTACATCTTGATCACAGGTGGCAGAAAAAGACTGTGTACCACACTGGGCATAACTTGAGTATGTAAGACCTCAAAGCCTGCCTCCACAGTGACACACTTCCTCCAACAAGGCCATACCTCCTAATAGTGGCACTCTCTATGGGCCAAGGATTCAAACAAATGAGTCTATGGGGGTTATACCTATTCAAACCACCACAAACGTTTTTGTCACATAAGTGATTAATGTTCAGTCATGTGTTTTCAAGTAGCTATTACTTGTAGTACAATTTTTAATATTTGGAGTGATTATATAACTTCTACAATGTTTGTAGATGTTTGCTCCTTGTCCATTTTTGCAGTATTGGTGGTCAAACCCAAAGCCGTGTGAATGCCTGACAAGTTACTATCTATCACTGAGTTACATCTCTAGCTCTTGAATATTTATAGAAAAATATTTCTCTGCTTAAAAAAATAAAGTAAAATAAAAACATATTAGGTCTGTTGACAGTGCTACTCTAGGAGAAGAGAAACTGTGACTCAGGCCAGACCAGGAAAAGAACAGTCCACCAGGCAACAGTAATAAAGTAACAGATCCCCGTTGTGGCTTCCTTCCTTCAGTTGTACGTTTCTTTGCAGATGGATGTAAATTGCTACTTGTCCTTGACAAGGACAGGCAGGTCCAAAATAAACCTAGACTGTTGTTTCAAGAATGTGGTTCCTAATATTTTCTATTACTTCAGTGAAAAAAAGAGAAAGAAAGAATTTTTGTAGTGTATGAAGGCTCTGTATTTTTATTGGCTACCTATAAATTTTGAAAAAAAATTCCTAATCCTTTTAAAATGGCCTTACCAATTCTTATATTTAGCATAATTTACCAACATTTCCAAAGCCAGCATGGAAAAGCCATCAACATGGCACTAGGTCATGGGTCCTGAATGAAGCCGTCAGCAAGAATTAATAACCTGTGACAGCTGCCCAAAAACTTTCATTCTTTTTATTTAAATATCCCACTGCAAGCTGAAATTCAGTGTGATCTCTGTTGAGAGTAGCCCAGCTCACATGGAAGGAGGCAAAACAGAGAGGAGATGACAAGTATTAGTTATAAATTCAGTCCATAGAATTCTAGAATTTACGTATATAACAATTCCAGAGAAATTTAGTAGCAGAATATAACTAACTTTTTAAATATCTGTTTGAACAATTTTTTTCCCTGTGGTGCTGAAGATTGAGCCCAGACCTTCATACATATTGGGAAATTCTCTAACATCTCAGGCATGTCTGAACCATGCATGAACAATCCTTAGAGAAGATATTTTTAAATTAGACTAATGAAAACTAAGATTATTATTTTCATGTTCAATAAATTGCTTCATTTGATTTTATTATTATTCTTTTATGTGAAACTGACATAAAGAAGTTAGGTCCTTTTAATTTCATAAGTAAGGTACATTTGTAGATAG
The DNA here is from genome assembly GCA_001685095.1 of Ellobius talpinus. Classification (NCBI taxonomy): domain Eukaryota; kingdom Metazoa; phylum Chordata; class Mammalia; order Rodentia; family Cricetidae; genus Ellobius; species Ellobius talpinus. The sequence continues at coordinate 8,125 of LOJH01038479.1, read as the reverse complement.
GACAAATACCAATTGGTTAAAAACCTATTATTTCAAAGTACATCTTAAATGAATACAGATTTCCAGTGTATGAACATCAGCACCAAAAACTGATCAGTTTATGTGTCAAACAGCTAACAAATCACTTGTGCTTACCCCCTTTTCAATATTCCCAGTCTGACATAGTGTCCCCTCGGCAGCTGGAATACTGTTGGTGACACAGCGGTTGCTTTTGCTGAGGCACCAGAGCTCTCTACACACTTCCTAGGAAAGAAGGCAAAAGCAAGTTGATCAGGAATAGAGGTGAAAGCACGTGCATCTCTTGCATAGAGCATGCCCACAGTCATTCAGCACCACTTGCTGCTGTTGAAGCCACTATTGAAGAGGATTTAGGGTGAAGGTCTTTCACAGGGCAGGTTATTCATTTAGTAGGATCATTTAAACTTTGGTCTGAGTTTGTTTTAGGTTTGAGTAGATAAAGTATGTCTTATTATTTAATACTGATGGGGATCTTTTCATAACAGTGTACAGATATTTCATTAACATGGAAGAATAGTGAAAAATACATAGAGAATAAATTTGGGTTTTTTTTAATGCTTGAGAATATATAATAGCACAAACTTATCAATTGCTAACAGAGCATCATCAAGTTAATGATTCCTTAGGCAGCATTCAAATAAAAATAATTTTTTAAAAATTGGAAATATACTGGGGGGGAAAGACAGAAACAAACACTGTTAAGTAGATAGGAATTTAACAAGATTTAAAGAAATATGAGGTACATTTTGGAGCAATTTATCATTTTGTATGTTTTAGAATTATCTGGAAAAGTAATTTTCAGTTATCAAATAGTTTAGTACAATAATAATAAACTTTCATAAAATAGGCCTATTTATGATATTTTCGCCTCCTTCCTTATTATTTTCTGACTTGGAACATATTTATAAGACTTTTCCATTACCAAAAATAAAAAATAACAGGTTAAGTTATTAGATTATCATCTGGTTATATCTAAATATTATGTCTGTGTTATAATTATATAAAAAATTAACTTTAGAAGAAAACACTCAAAATTTTCTAGTTTTGTTTTTACATATGATCATCAATTATCATCACTACCACTAATTTAAACTAGAACTATGAATCTAAATATATTTGTAACAATATGTAATAAAAATACAGAGATACTATATAGCACTTAAACCTTTCACTTTTACATCTCAGGTGAAGTTTTAACTCTCTAGACCCAAGAACTCATGTGACACAGACACAACTGAGAAGGAAAGCAGTAAAATATGGAAACTATTGTTCTACAAGTAGAAATCCCCACATTATCCTACAGCACATTGCTGGGGTTCTCTTTGGATTCCTATTGGGGTGTCCTTTATCAGTCAGGAGGTGACATAAAATGTGTATTAGGTTTTAAAATACTTGAAATCGGGGGCTGGAGAGATGGCTTGGCTGTTTAACAGCATAAGTTGCTCTTGCAGAAGACTTGTCGTCAGTTCCCAACACACACATGGCAGCTCAGAACATGGTAACTCCAGTTCTGGGGAATCCAGTGGCTTCTGACCTTCATAGATAGCCCATATGCACATGATGTACGGACATACATGCAGGTGAAACACTTATCCATACAAAATAAAACTAAATTAAATATTAAATATACTCTATTTTTTACTCTAGTTAGAGACTAGTGAACTAAAAAAATTAGAAGAGCCTTTTGGGAATTACAGTACCAACCAAAAATACTCCTTTTAAAATTGAACTCAATAAAAAATACTTCCTTATTCTTCTTACAATGTATTTTCAGTGCATTCTTTTAGTTTACTATTTTAGAAATAGCAGGACTGCCACTATTTAAAGGTTAAAATACTGACCTAATGTAAAAAGCCTGTTCAAATTCTAATAACAATGAGGACACAGAGACACATTTAATAGAACAATATATTTAAAATGTGAAAAAAATCATTGATTATCTCTGGACAAGATTCTTAATGTTTTCTCTTATTTTTTGGGGGGTCTAAGTCTTACCTTAGACAAAGGCAAAAGAACCTAAAATGTACCTTCTACATAACTAGATGCTGAGGACTCTACTAGTGAAGATAACACTCAGAGCATCCGTTACAAAACACACAGTTTAGTGGTGTCATAGAAACATTATTTTCTAAAAGCAACTTTGAAAACCTCTACCCAAAGTGTCAAGAGATTAAGGTGCTTTTCTTAATTGTGTTGTCAAGATTGATGATATACCTTCCTTTCATGTGTGAAAGACAGATTTCTGCATCTAGCAGAAGTGTGTTACCTTAGTGACTTCCTGAAGACTGGCATTTTGTAGGGATTAATTTCTCATGAATTACTACATGCAGCATGGGGCTGCAGACTACACTGGAGAATACACTTGTACTGTAAAAGTAGTCCCAGAGATCATATAAAGCTTTTCTAGCAGAATTTGTGACTGATATTTCATCTTGAGTAAGAAAGAATTTTGATACTGAATTTCGGAAGGTAAAGACAAAACACAAGAAAAGCTCATTTCTCACCAAGCAAGTTTTAGAATACGGACAGCCTATTTCCCTGGACATGAACATTAAGTGCTGAATAAACACTCCCATGAAGGCTTCAAGATGTAATGAAGTTAATAGCAGGCTTAAAGTTTTTTATCTCTTGAGAAATTTTTACATAAAAGATTATAGTTGTCCTTTCCTAAATGAAATATATATATATATATATATATATATATCGATAGGTACAGTTAGTGGAAGGGAATGAGTTTCTCCCAGCTTAGCTCAGGAGCAACAATTTTCTTGCATGTGTTCATCACTCCCGACAGAAGTTCAAGTTTATTACGATCAGTTTCATGACTTCTCTAGGCAAATAAATCATTGCCTCTGTGCTAGAGTTACCTCTAGTGTCTTAAATTTCACTTTGGGAAGTCTCGGGGAAACCTGTTGCTCTACTGGTCCTGAGGTTTAAGGAAGGAGAAAGAAATTAACAACAGCTCCTCTATAAGACATCTCTGTTAAATAACAGTGCATGAGAGTGAAAATTTTAGATGGAATCTTTAATTTTATGGGGTCAACTACAATCAGGAAGGAAGATTGAAAAAACAATAGCAATATTCCATTTCCATTTGCAAATATTTACTGAGACTCTACCACACACCAGACATGTCAGGATAATAAAGCATAATGAAGAAATATTATCACATAGAATCACAGGGACCAGGGAAATTGATATTGCTAATTTCTCTGATTAAAACTAGAACAACACCAATCAATATGGTATTTTTTCATTATACTCTTTCCTACATTTATATCTGTGCACCACTTCCATGGTTGGGGCCCAAGAGGCCAGAAAATGGCACCAGATTCCCAGAAACTAGAGTTACAGACAGTTGTGAGCCCCTGTGCAGATGCTGGGGATGAAACCTGGGTCTTCAGCAAGGCAGCAAGTTCCCTTAAATACTCCGCTATCTCTTCAGCCCTGACACAGTTTTTTTTTAATTTTAATAGATCATCATCATTTATTAAGTTTTATTCTTTTTACTTAGCTGGTATTAACAAGAGACTATAATGCAGAGGGCAGAATCTGTGGGCTTAAAGCATGATTTACAAACTTCCTTTTAGAAAAATTTAAAGTTGGCAACCTTAACTTATTCTGCTAATTGTTGAAGAGAAAATTTTGTCTACAAAAATCTAAAAGTCATTCTAATACCCACTTTCAACAATATTTAGATATATCTGTGTGCTTGCCAGTGCCCAGAATCCAATTTCTTTTTTACATAGATCCTTTAGTAATCAATTTAGCAAAGAATTCTTTTCCTGAACATATATTTATTTCTTCCTAACATATATATAATTTATCTTCATTTTAAATATTTTAATTGAATATAAAGTTCTAAGCTGACATTAATCTTACCTGAGCATTTGAAGATATTATGATCACTTTTTAGGCCAATGCTATGTTTTGAAAGTCATTTTAATTACTCTCAAGAGTTTGAAGATTTATTTTAGTGCTGTTTCTCTGCTGTATCTGTTGTTTGTTTTGTTTTCAGATTCATGCTCTGAGAATTTGTACTTTTGACTCTGGTTCCTCTGACATACCTCCGTCTTACCCCTCCCTATGCCTATCCACCATAAATTCGGATCTTCTCTTTTTAATGCCATCTCTCTTACCTCTCTGTCAACATTTCATCTTTTTTCCTCTTGAGACAACAATTGTTGGCTTAATGTTGGATTATTTGCTTATGTTGTTTATTACTCATATTCAGTCTGTCTCCAGTGAGTTTATCTTTTTTATGTTTCATCATGCCATAGCTTCTGAGTTATAGAAGTACAGTCAAATGCAATTGTTTCTGTCACACATTCTAAGGTGAACCAAGTTATTGAGTTGATTTATTTGCTCGGTAGCTGAAGTAGTTGTTTTATTCTACTGTGAGGTACAAGCTAGAGCTCCAATTTCTTAAGAAAGTTATTTTTCACCCACAAAAACATTTGCTCAATTAAATCCCTGTTGGCATTTCCCCAGCATCCCAATCAGCTAGTCCTTTGCAGCTCATCTTTTTTTCTTCTTAGCGATATAGGAATGTAAGGCATTTGCACGCACTGGAGATCACTTTAATAAAAACTAAGACTTGAACCCATTTATCAACTCGTTTCCATTACTGTCCATCCCATAGCCATCTTGCAATGAAGTCAATACAATAAACTTATCTTTAAGAAGTAATACAAAGCTGGATGGTGGTGGCGCATGCCTTTCCTAGCACTCGGGAGGCAGAGGCAGGTCGATGTCTGTGACTTTGAGGCCAGCCTGGTCTACAAGAGCTATTGCTAGAACAGGCTCCAAATCGAGAGAGAGAGAGAGAGAGAGAGAGAGAGAGAGAGAGAGAGAGCTAACAATAGCAATTTTCCAGACAAGATGAGCTCCCAAGTGTGATATAGTGTGATTTTTTCCGAGGATAAACAGCTACTTCCTTATTAAACCTAAGTCCTGCTCTATGGGAGATATGCATAGCTGGCAAGAAAGTTGTTACAATCCCTTACAATGAGCTGGGGACTGTGCTGCTAGTTATACAAATTCTATTAGGGAATATAGAGGTAAATAAAATGAAAATAAGTTTTAGAAAGTAATAAATGTTAATGAGAATAAAAAGAAGGAATAATGCTAGGGCTTACACATGTGAATGTATAAACACGCATAAGTTTATGTAAGGTTATCAAAGAAGGTATCATTTAACTAACAAGCAATCAACTAAGCAAAATAATAATGGAATTTAATAACCTGATGTGACTGAGAATTACTGGGAGAAGTTTTGTATAGAGAATAAATAGACAGAAGATCTGTAATCCACTTGAGGTAGAGTAAAAGGTGAAGTTGAGTCAATATGTGACTCGTAAACTTCCCATGTTCAAACCACAGAAGGCTCATGTTTTCCTATTTGGGTAGCTGCTGTTCAGGAAGAGAATCACAAATGACAGATATTCCCAGAAGAAATGGAGATACTTATTGAATGTCTACCATGTGCCCAGCACAGGAAACGTTATGTAACCTGGTATACGTTCTGGCTACCTGAAGTTTACAAGAACAATTAAGCTGTTGTTTGCTGAAAAGTTTTCCACAAATGAATAAAACTTTCTGAGGGTTAACTTGACATTATAGGTAATAGTGAATGGTGAACAGACTTTGCAAATTAAAATATTTTGTTAAAATATATTCCAAAAATATTAGGTTCCATTATGAAACCATGTGCTAGATAATGTGTTCTAATTTATGGTTGAGAATACCATGCCTACTGGTAGAACATTGAAATAAATAGAATTTACAACAGACTACTAAGGATTTATGCAATAGCTCCATTTTAAATGAACAATGTCAATATTCACATATAATAAAAGAGTATGCATAAATTACACAAAGTTATAAAACTTATGTGGCTTAAATCTACCTACAGATGAATACTCTTCCCTTCATAGTTAATAGCTAATTACATACTAGGCATAATTAACCTATATTTAATTCTTAAGAGTTATCTGAAATCCATGATTTGGATATGATTTAATGTGACAGAAGGAAGAAATGAGGAGCAAAATCTGAAAGAGTGCTAATCTATGCTTTTTGGAATACAGCCAAAAAGATCCCACCCATATAACATATAAGCCTATAAATGATTTCCCTTCTATGTTTAAACTTATTATTACTGCAATGTTTTCTGCCAGTTTAGTTTCTATGATTATTTTCTAATTAAAAATATTAAAAATGAAAGAAAAGTGAGAAGTGGGAGAAAAAAGGCATAATAGGTTCTACAGAGCTTTATAGGAGTTTGTTGCTCTGAATAAGCCCAAAAATTTCTGGAGACAATGGTTCTGTCGTTTTATTTGCAATGTGCCTTTCCTAAGACGTACCTAAAAATCATCTCTAGAACCAGAATGGGGAGATATTTGAAGACAATATAGTAAAGATCTAGCTTTACATGCTGTAGCTTATTTTAAAGAAGTATACATTCAAACTTCACACACAGGAGTTAGTTCTCTCCTTCCACCATGCAGGTTCCGAGATTAAACCCAGGTCTTCTGGTTTGATGGTAAAAGGCATTTACTCAATGAATCATTCATCTGGCCCCTAACTTTTTTTTTAATAACAGAAAATAAGACTAAGGATGTAGCTTAGTTGAGAGAGAACATGTTTGACCTACACAAGGGCCTGAATTTGATCCCAGCACCACATAAAAGGGGTATGATATTACATGCCTAGAATCCCAGCAATGGAGAGGAACAGGTAGGAGACTCAGGAGGAGTTCAAGGTCATCCCAAACTACATAGCAAGTTTAAGGTCAGTCTGAGCTACATGAAATGCTGGTGTTGATGGTGATGGTGGTGGTGGTAGTGATGGTGGTGGCAAAAAAATTCCATCATTTCAAGATGCCACAATTTAGGATTTCAGACATCTGAGAATGTATGTCCCCAAATGGTAATTTTAGACATTACTTCTTTCCCCCCAAAACAGGGCTAAGATGGAGAGTTTTGAGAAGTTTACTAATCAGAAATGAGACATTACCTGATGAAAAGTAAACATGTGTTCTCTAAAACAAACACATCTTACAATCTTTATCTCATTAACACAATTACTATACTTAGAAGCAACTGATGTGACAGATTCAAATCTTTACTCGTTTTTAATATAGGAGTGTATAAATCACACACAGTAAACATAGTTTCCCCATCTATAAACTATTACAAAGTCATAATAAATTTTACCAATGCAGTGTGAAATATCTCAGTTATATAATTGCATATCATTTATAGGTTACAAGATTATGCAAATATATTTATATGTTATACTGTGCTATTCTGTATTCTTTTTATTTATAGCCATTATATTTACTTTCCTATTCTGCTAGAATTTATGGATAATTTGGAAATAGACAATATGCAATGACTGTGAAAAACTGTGATCCAAATAAAATACCCAGCTGTGGTTAACATGCATATAACTGAAGGCATACACTAAAAATTCACTAGAAAAATATGTTGGGCATTGATAAGCTCACAATCACCATAAAGTTAAAGGGATGGAAAACGCTATCACTGTAGGAGTTATGGTTCATTCAGTAATTGTTCAAAATCTTCCTAGAAATTATTAGAAACTACCTTCCAAAATAGGAATCATTTCAAGACTAGTGTTCCCTAGTCTCACATGAATGTACTTTGTGCTCACCTTAGCATGTTACACTCAGGTCATCTTTCCCTTCATCTGCCTCCTGGAACACAATGTGCTAACCTGACTGGACTCAAGCTTCAATGGCTCAATTGATTTCCAAAGCAGTATTTAGAAAAGCTACAAAGGGGAGGTCTCTGGCCAGCAAGGGGCCCTGATCCTGTACCAGGAGATCCATCGGAGAGGTGAGTGTGTTCCTGACCGGAAGATCCCTTGGAGAGCATTTGAAGGAAGAGATGGGCAGGTGCCAAAGCAAGAATTCCTCCAACAATCTGAAAAACAGCATGATAACACCAGTACCCAGCGAACATACAACAGGAAGACTTGAACACCCTAATACAGAAGAAGTAGAAAAAATAGAAATTATGGAAGTGACAGAGTCCATTAAACAGGATGTGAAAAACTCCCTTAAAGAAATGGATGAGAAGAA